>JAMKPZ010000868.1:0-66336 GCA_024699675.1 Amphibolis antarctica | reverse complement strand
GCTGGAAGTGGGCCCGGACATCTCCCCATGCGGAAAACCATGACTAATGCTTTGCATGATGTAAGCTCAAAGAAGTCACCTGTTGTCAGTAACAAAGTTGGCTTAGAGAGGAAAAACTTGGCAATAAGGTCTGGTTCATCCTCTAAGAAGCATGATCAGCATCATTCATCCTCTAAGAAGCATGATCAGCATCATTCATCCTCTAAGAAGCATGATCAGCATCATTCATCCTCTAAGAAGCATGATCAGCATCAAGGAAGGGAAATCCAAGGACTGCCTAAGGCAATGGTGTCCTCAAGGCAACCGCCATCTTCATCCAAGCCACAACCATCTAAACAACAGTCAAGTTATCCATCAAAATCTAGTCAACCATGTTATCCATCAAAACCTCAGCAGCCAAGCTCTTCATCAAATCCTCAACAGAAAATCAATTCATCAAATCCTCAGCGATCAGGCTACTCATCAAACCCCCGTAAATCAGGTGCATCATTGAACCCACAGCAGAAAGGCACCGCATTGAAGCCTCAGCAGCAAGTTCATTCATCAAAGCCCCAGGTTTGGTCTCTTAGTCTTGCTGCTTCATAAATTATGTTTTGATGTTGAGATTATGTTTTGGCTGTGAAATCATTTCTTTACTCATTTTGCACTTTTTTGTTGCATGGATCATAGCCATCAAAACTTTCCAAATCATTGATAAAGCAAGGCCCTAAGGGCAATCAGCTGAAAAGGAAGCCCATGAATAAGTATTCTGATGAAGAAAATGAAGATGATGCAGCCATCAGCATGATTAGAAAAATGTTTAGGTTTGTTCTGTTTTTATCTTTGCATATACTCCATTTTTAGCAGCTCATTTGTTCTGTTTTTATCTGTGAAATATAAGATTTTGAAGGCATGCATATACATCCAAAATTTATGTTTCTTTTTTATTTATTTAATTTTTCCCCATGTAATAAAGTCAGATTACAAGCCACAGTCCTATGTAGGGGCCAAGAGAAGGATTTGGAGCATATTAATGGCCTCTTGTGAGGAAAATACTCTAGAGAAATGCAGATGAGAAATTTTTATGTAAATCAGGCTGACTAGTAATTTCCTCAGAAAAATCTTGATATCATTAACTGCTCAAAAAAAAAAAAATATTGACATCATTCTATGTGACACCGTGGGGTTGTTTGTGCAAGATTAGGGTAGTTTAACTTGATGTCTGTCATATTTATTTAGAGGGTGGTGCCCAGGGGCTTTATCACATCTGGCCACCTATGATGCCCCAATGTAGGTATGGGTGCATGCACGGATACATCAGATTTTCAAATTTTATAATGTGGATATGAGTATGAGCGTCACTTGAAATGTTACAAATACATATACAAATACGAATGCAACTAATCATATGTAGACAGAAAGAGATTGATTATAGTTAGGATCCATGTAGTTAGGATTTTAAGTCAAAAAACTGGAAATTGTTTTTTTTTTTTTAAGTCAAGGCTTATTTAAAGATTAAATTTTATTTGGAACTTATTGTTGTTAATGCTGGTTTATACTTAATATTATTTGATATCTTGTGGTTACATTTAATACTCATAAAGATAAACGTGTGTGTGTGCCTACACACACACACATATAGGACACAGATTGATTACATCTTCTTGGTCCCCACTTAACAACTTCCAAGTTTATCAAGAAGGTTATTCTTTAGTTGAATTAAAGTAATATTGTTAACTTGTCAATTTTATGTTTTAGTTTTACTATCGTTGTAAATTAATATTACCATTTCATAAAATTATAGTTTAACTATTCTTCAATGTAGTATTGTGAAACGGTAGCATGAAACAATATCTAAAGAATTTAGCTTTATGCCATGCTTCTTGGTGAGGTTTTAGTTAGTATTGTAATACAAAACTCGTTTGTAAAATTGAATCACATCCCTTATACCCTAACCTCCTCTCCTTTTACATCTAAGGAGAGGAGGTTAGGGTATAAGGGATGTGATTCAATTTTACAAAAAGGAGAGTTATTCATGGTTAGAGATGCTGACCATTAGGAGCATCTTGGAATTTACATATTTCATTGGAGAAACAGATAATTTTGTCTTTCCATGTTGTGTTTTTTATGCAAATTCTTCCACTGCTCAAAAATATGTTTATATTGTTGCAATGTTAAAAAAGAATGTCAAAGAATGGTTGTACCATGGACTACCTCATTGCTTCACCATTTGGTAACTTTGTATGTACAAAAAAAATCTTAATCATTGTATGTATCCAATGCATATTTCCAGATACAATCCTAACAGATACCAAGACGATGATGATGATAGCGACATGGAAGCCAATTTTGATGATATCATGATGGAGGAGAGAAGAAGGTGAGTTCTGGATCGTTAGATCATTTAGATATTTATTTATTTTTTCTGAGGCTAATTCAGGTTCTATTGGTTCCATGGTCGACATTCATCAGTTACCGTCCTGTGTTTTTTTCATTTATGACTCAATCACAACAATTCTGATATTGTCTTACAGTTCTAGGATTGCTAAAAAGGAGGACGAAGAGCAGCTCTGCCTCATCGAAGAAGAAGAAAGGCAGGAGAGAATGAGAAAATTGGCCAAGAAGCGCAGGCTAGGATGACTTATCATTTTTTATGACTGTACAAATCAGGGTCATTAAAATAGGCTCATGCACGTCATGTACTCCACATGCTTCATTTCTGTGCTCCATCCCATACCTGACGGTGCCTGGGCACCCACATTTGCTTTTTTTTTTGTGCTGGCAAACACTTGCAGAAGTTTTACAGTCCCTTGGGACATTTACAACCAAGAGCGATTAGGTACCACCGTCGGCAAACAAACGTGCATGAGCGGAGTTACATGTTATCAACAAGGACATGTTTGCCAGTTTGGAATTGTTGCAACCTATCAAAGAACCAGAAGTATTGCAGGAACACAAGAATATGGTTCGTTGGTAGATCTCAGAGGGACAACACCAATTCACCAAATTTGGTGGCTTTTGTGATGGGGATGATGACATGTGAAGTGGACTGGAGTTTGGTCATTGGGGAAGAACATTACATGATTTAGGTTGTTATATTCATTGAAAGTCGTAGGCCCCAGATAATTTTATACGGTTTAACATAACACGAGGGAATGGATGTTATTACATTACAGGAGAAAAGGACCACTGAGGTATGTTGTATGTTATTAGGATGGAATGCAGCATAACAATCCATCATCGAACCTTTTTTGTTGCGGACTGCCAATTTTTGTTGGTAAGTACATTAAGCTTGTCAACTTCTCTTACGGAGATATCTGAATTATTTTCAAGCATTGTAATATTTCGGATGATGAGGAGGCCCTTTTTGCCTGCATTCGAACTCATTGTCTCTTTTCCCTTCTCAATGAAAGCTTAGCATTGTTGGTTGGTTACAGGTATTGTAGTTTCAAAATGAAAATTGGAAGTAACTGTGAAAGGATTAGCTAAAATCATAGAAAATCAATATGAATTTATTTATCTTAAGCGATTTGTGATATCATTCCATCCCAGGTTGGTTGGGTTGGGACTTATGTTGGTGCATGGAGACTGAAAACCCTGTGACTTTGATTGGTTTGGTTGTAACCTTACTTGTAATGTAATCAAGGGTCTGTTTGTGTTGTGGAATTTAGTTTTAGCAAGCAAAATTGCTTGTGTATTTTTCCAGGTATAAAAGAATGCTTGTTTTGATTTTCACCCTCAAATCTTTAAAATTTAGAATCTGTTTGAAAATTTAGAAAACAGAAAAGAAAAATAAGGAAATAGAAATTTTTTTAATATTATTTGTGTGTAGAAATTTTGAATAATTAATTTAAAAAATATATAAATATTTTATATTTTAATATTTCAAATATAATTTCATATTTCCAAAATAGTTAAAGGAAGTTAGATAGGATATGAGATTAAGAAAGTGTGTAATGATGAAATTTTTATCAATTATAAGAATTTTTTTAACTTAATAAGTGAGAAATGATGAAAAGAATTTATACTTACAGTGATGAAAAATTTAAAATTTTTTTACATTTTTTGAGATATGCAAATACTTGAAAATTCATAAAAAATTTTAAAATTTTCTTTTTCAGAAATTTAGATGACACAAACTCCTCCTTGATGAAAAATCTACAAACCAGTCTTTCTTACGTGCAAGTCCATCAATATCTTTCCGTCAAAAAATAAAATCCCATCGATATCTATAAAGAATAAATTGTGATATAATTTTTCTTTTTATATAAAATATTTTTTATGTCAACGTAAACACATGAGAAGAAAAGAAAATATATGATTCTTAATTGGCGAGAATGTTATGATATCTACGTGAGATAAGATGATAGAAATTTGTGATTCTTATATTTGAACTTTATCTATTTGTAATGATACTTCTAAATTTTATTTTATGCTAATTCATGAATGTTATGATTTATAACTGATATATTGATTATAATATGTTAATATTTATATTAAAATTTCACCATTTTTCATTACGGGCAAAAACACAAAAATTTTAAATTTTATCATTTTTTATTACGTACGCTTAATTATATGATAGAGAACCAAATATAAATTAATTGTAAAATAAATTTTTCAGGGTATCAACTTATCACCTTAAGTTCATGTTTGCTAAGTTGAGCTGAAAGGATATAATTTATTATGATCACATTTTTTCCAACTTATCAGAAAAAAATAATTCAATTATATTGTGTTGCACTGCATATGTGATGGAAGTTGGCAAGCCTAATTTCATGGCATTGCCATTCACCATTGTTGCCAGCTGATTCATCTGATCCTACAGCAGTAAATAAGGTCCAAACCATCAATGATGGAAAGAAAATCAATTGGAGGAATCCCCATTGCCGTCAAGCTCATCATCTGAGTTGAATACCATGAAAAGGCCACATCATTGGAGAAGAAAAAGGAGAGAGAGTAGTAGGTTTTGACAATCAGCAAAAGTATATGTATGCAAGTCCAACCACTGAAATTATTATAATCATACAATAAAAGTGTAAATGTAAGCACACACAACATTTGAGTAACATCATTGTTTCCTCTTTTGAATTACACGGTTGATGTCATGGAGCAATATATTAAAATTAAATTTACAAGAGGAAACAGCAAAAACGATTGAGTACCTAAAGAAAAGACCTCTAATTATAAAATACAAGTATTATTACTTCTGACCAATAAAGTTAATTGTAATTGACCCTTGAACACAACCCTGGGTAAAACAACACCCCCTCTGCATAACCACCTTCTCAAATAAAAGAGGTAAATGGATGATTACAACCAACCAATGGATCTCCTGCCCAACACTTGGGATCTGTCTAATGACAGTTAACTTTCATGGCTTTCTTTACTTCAGCATTTCATGACAAATTCCCCCTTCAAGCAACCTTTGGTTGATATTTGGAATGTGGTGTTGGAGATCCCAACGAATAATCTTCCCAAGTGGTGGAAAAGGCATCCTTCACCATCTCACAGGGATCTCTGAAGCCACATGAGTGATCTTCACACTGGACCATCCTATGATCTGGTATTTTCTTTGGTACCAACCGGAATTTCTGGACCTATATCACCATCATGACAGGGCCAACCTTCTTCCATGATTGAGAGAAATGAAATACAGGATGGATTTGAGTTATGGTAGTTAACTTTCATATGCCACACAACAGATCTGATCAAGTAATCAAAAAGAGCCATGATGATGATGATGATGGATTTCTGTGTACACCAAGAATTCAATCACAATATGAATTGCAAATATCACTACACCATCAACTGAGATAACTGTAATTCATTGCATGGTACAAGCTTGCTGTTAGGGTACCCTGCAACAACACTTTTTGACAACATGATTGCAGATAAAGATACAAGTTTGCTAATTAGAACTTTTATAAAGCCAAGTCAACAAAGTGGTAAATATTTTCTGCTGAAACAACCATCATTATCTTTCTTTTTGCATTAGATCATGCTTCATTCCCTTGGTCACTTTGTAATATCTTCTTGAGCTGCCAAATCCAAGAATACACCATGCCTAATGCACAGTACACGGATACCAACATAAGAGGGAAAAATGGAAGACTGCTGCCGAATACAAAAGGATGCAAGAATTGACCCCATACTTCAACGCCCAACAGACCCAGAAGATAACACATCCCAACCCATCCTACCAATCTCTCCTTATCCATGGAATGCCTATGGCCTTTTTTGTTGGTTTGCTTTGCAGGCGGGTTGATGCAGTGCGATGGGGAGAAAGTTGACCACATGAGCAAAGCATGCGTAACCAGCAACATTACTTTTATGGGATACTCCTGGGGCTCAAATAAAAGGGGGAACATTGAATAGCAAGAAACTGCAAACAGGGAAAGTTCAAGTTAGAATGAAAAAGTGGCTTATGTTAAATTCATAGAAACAACGATTGTAGATTGCATGTTTTTGGTAGGAACCACCAACATACTTGGAAGATGAATGATGCAAAGTGTCAACAAATTCGCACGTTGAATCCTTTTCTATAATTTATACACAATTGCTTAGGGAATTAAAACAACAAAATATAATGATGTTTGCACCAGGTTGCAAATTCCAATAACATATACTGATTTTTGGCGTGCAGGTATATATTATCCAATCAGCTCAATCTTAAAAATAAACAAAAAAGGAACACAAAATAGAAACACATGATGATTCAAACAATCCAAAGGCATGACAGAATGGAAACAAAAAGATACAGATGTAGGTCCATCAGAAAATAAATATTAACCCCGACAATGATGGATAAACTATTGATGTCAATATAAGAAATAAAACAATAAACACACAAACCATCGCAATAGCAAAACTGCTTACAAAGCAGTGTCCAACTAATGTGTTTTATGTGAGACAATACAAATATCCTAGTTGTTTTTGAAAGGTTATGAATATCCTAGTTAATCATCTTTTTTTTTAATTTAGAGACTATGTTACATCAAGAAAAATGAAAGAAAAAAAGGACTGAACGGAACAAAATTTTCAATAAAACAAGAAACAAACAATACTTCACCAAGAAACAGAGAATACCTTTTTCCTATCTCAAGTAGAAAGGAAATACACAAATCCAAGACTAGGCAACAGTAGGCCGACAGAAAAATAGATGTCTCAAGACACTCTTGAGGATCCTTTTATCCCCTTGAGTTTTTTAATATAATCATCTCCAACTTTCGTTTCAAAGAAATGAAGCAAAGAATATCATTGCATAATGAGTGCATACAATTTCTTAATATACAAGCCGAAAAGTAACCTAACAGTGATCTATAATGATCCATTTATACTAATGGGAAGATTTTCCAATCCCTTTATCGACTCCTACATAAGCTTTTATCAGCTATCTTGACCAATCACAGGTGAACCACCATGCTGATCCAATAAGATTGGTTGTCTGTCTTATCCAAACAATATTATATCATTTGAATCCAGATTGAATTCTGCCTGACCAACCTAGTTAAATGGAACCATCCCCAAAGCAGCATTTCCCATATTGAAAGAAAAATTTAACTTATGAACCAACAAAATGAGGATAATGGGGGTAGACCTGGTTCATGATAAAAAAAATTATAATTTATAAATTATTTATCCATGCAAGAAAAATCAACATGCAGAAGGTTTTATGCATGACCACCATTTTTCCGTCAAGGACTAGTAGTGGGAAATTCCAGTTTTCCAGAATGTCCTTGTGGTCTTATTGACATAAGAACAAGGATAACAACATTCCATCTTTCAAGTTTGAGTCTCCTCTAAGAATCATATTATAAAAAATCTTCAGTATGTCAAAATTTAGAATTATAATTGAGTTTTGTAAAGATTGTGATTGTGAAGTTTGTCTCTTTGTATCTTTCCCTTAGATATAATCAGTCAACTTGTCACTGACTTTTAGAATTTTTATGGCTTATCATCCTCATTCTTCCTCTATTACATACCAAACTGCTCCAATAAAGGAAACCACGAATGCATCAATAACAAGCATATTATCAACGATCAAACAACATTCATTGTATCACAAAGAATAGATGACTTCAGCAAAGAAACCGAAAAAAAAAGCCTTGAAAAAACATACCTATTGCAAGAAGAAAATAATGTCTAGAATCCTGAAAGCTGTCAGCTGCAATTAAGCTAAGAGGGATGACAAAATGAAGCGATGCTTTCTCATGAACATGCCACCCAAACAAGAAACCACATGTATAAGCATATCCTACATATCTAACTATGTGTTTTGGGCGTGGAAATCTCCAGACCTGAACAAGGCATGGTAACATAGCAAGCATAACCAATGCCAAGCTTATTGCTGGAGAGACCTGTCATGTATGTGGATTTGAGAAATAAATATGAACTTCATAGATGAGGAAAAAAAGTAAAAACCAAGAGGGCACCTGAGGAAGAACAGCAAATGAAGGAGAATCTCCCACCAGCCCACCCGTAAAAGAAGCAGAAGATGTCTGAACATTGATCTGCAGTTTCTTGAGAACTAGAGATATTCCCTTGTCAAGAATTATGTAGAAGACCCAGAAATTTGGAGCCCAATATGCATGGCAAAGCCCTCTACCAAATGGAAATAGACGTTCAAGAACATGATGCATCTGCAAAAGCACCAGCATCCATTAGGAATTAGAAAAGTGAACATTATTAGAGCGCTTCCTGGAGTTTTAGTACCAAAATAAAGGTCAAACAAGTCATCCATAAGGTGTGTGTTTATGATGGTAACATATAAAAAACTGAGAAAATATTGTACGAGAAAACTAAATAATTTATATAATAAATATGGGATTGAAACAACAGGATGATTAGATAACTTGCTAACACAAGCACTAAAAACTATTTTAAAAAGATGTATAAATCACTTGGCCATATATTATCAAACAATAATCTAGTGAGTGACACTAAAATCTAATAACACTCTGGCACATCCTGATCCTGGGCCTTTTTGGCTGATCCTACAACCCATGACCATAACCTACAAGTGACACTAAAATCTTGTCATACCTTACCATCAAAAATCACCAAAGCCATAATGTACTTTAGCACTGCCCTATAATTATATAACTTCACCATGACCCTTTCTCTAAGACAATGTCAGCCTATTCATTCAGCAGCAGGGAGTTATATCAATGTTACGTTTTATAAGCGCATTTAAGTTATTAGATATTCAGTGAAGAAACACCCTTTAACAACTCTATACATGTGTAACACTTATCATCAATGAACACACTTGACCATCCTCCCTTGGAAATTCTAAATGACGCCTGTAGGGTCTGATCCTTTAGTTCAATTAAAATTTCAAATGGCACAAGGGTTCAATTCAATGTTCTTTTCATTGAGAGCTCTTATTGATGAAAATTGCCAAAATGGCAAGCTTCTAATCGCATTTTGAATTCGTGTCGCTAGCCCCAGATTGTAGGATTAAGGCACTAGTTGACGTTGTCGCTGTTGTACAGATTTCTATTAATTGAATTAATAAACTGGCTCTGTTTCATATAAAGAGTCATTAACTGGGAGATGTACCTGTTCCATGTTTCTCATTCCTATTATTTGGTATGCACTCCATTTGAACTTGTGATGAGATTTCACTCTTTACAATGATCGAGGATACCATGCGTACTCCTCAGCCAATGTACCATCCGTTACAAAAATAAAGCAAGCAAATTTGCATGTTTTCGACCACCACAAGCAAGCAGCAAAGTATTACAGAGCAATCAAAAACGGGAGGGGAAGAATACCTGACCAAGGTAGATAAATGGCCCGAAAGTGAGAGCGATCACGACCATAACAGCTGTGCCCATCAACAAAAACCTGCCCACAGCCTTAAAAAGCCCTCCTTGGCAGTAATGCCTCAAGATGTACACAAAGTACACGGGAGCGGCCACGGCGAAGAGATGTTTGAGGCAGATCAACGCAGCAAAGACGACCCCGCCGGGCAGATCCCTTCCCTCCTGCATCAGCCCCAGCGACACCAGCAAGATCCCCAGAAGGAAGCCATTGTACTGGAAATGCACGTGGTCCACGATCATCAGGGCGGGCGACCACAAAACCAGCACAAAGGCGACCCATTTCCTGGCGATTCGAGCTCGGGAAAGGGCAAGGAGAAGGAACAAATCGGAAGCGACGACGGAGAGGCGGAGGAAGAGGAGGGCAGGAAAGGTGGAGAGATTCGGTCCACCTCGGAGGTCGACAATGGCGGGGTCGAAGAGGGAGGCGGGGAAGGAGAGGAGGTACTCGAAGTAGGCGAAGAGGGGAGGGTAGTCGAGGGTCCACTGGGACGTGGTGTCGGAGTACCAGTGGGAGAGGGGGAGGGAGTGGGTCAGCGCCAACCAGTGCCGGTGCACCTCCAAATCGGTGCTATGGTAGGAGGGGATGAGAAGAAGCTTCACGCTTGCCGCCGTCAGCCAGAACCACCACGCCGGCCGCCGAATCCGACGGTGAGGTACCGGTGAAAGCTCGCATCTTTCCATGGGGTTGGCGGCGGACGCTGCTTGCATCTGTGATTTTTTCATCAAATATTTTTGTAATCTAACATTTTAAAAAAAAAGTGATCGAAGAATTTCTTATTGATTTTATCAATTTAGATTTAAAATTTTATAAATAGAAATCAATTTATAAATTATTACAAAATTTAAATAATTTAAATCATTAAATTAATATATCACTAAAAAAAATAACTTATACTAATAGAAAATATTTTCCTTATATTAAATTAATAATTTTAAAAAATATTTCGTAATATAATATAAAAAATTAGAAATTAACGAAAAATAAATAAAAAGGTAAAAATATTGAAATTAAAGTTTAATATATTTTTAAATATCTGTATATATATTTCAATAATATTACTTAAGACTTTTAAAAGAGTTTGTATTTTAAAAAATGACGTGAAATCATATAAAATAATGAAAAATAATAGGTTAAAATTTTTGTCATTTTCTATTATTTCTTATTATTTTTAAAAACACAAGTCTTCTTATATTTTATTTGTTTTTAATTTTTTTTAATTTTTAAAATTACTTTTAACGTCATTATTACGTCATAGATTTTAATTATAAATTTGTATCACCTAAATTACTATATAATTCTAATTACATCTGAGAAATCAACTGTGACTTCAACTCTAACTAACTCCTAAAAGTAAAAAATATTGTCCCCAAACATACCATAAATCTTCAAACTATTTCTTCAATCAATGAGATATCACTTTATTAAATTAAAATTTTAATATATAATAAGCATGTTTTTATACCTAGAATTCGGTGGAAAAAAATTTACAAAAATTTATTGAATTGAATTAAGACGTTTGTTTACATTATAATTGAAAATATAAATATTTGTACACATATAAAAATAGAATAAAAATTAAATACTTTATTTTAAATTTTATAACTGTAATATAAAATAAATATTTAACATACATTTATAAATTAATTAATTACTTATTTTTAAAAAAAATTAAGAAATAAAAATGCACGAAACGTGGTGAACGCTAGCGTACGCCAAATCCTCTGCGGCGGGCGAGGTCTGAGATCGAAGGCGAGCTCCCAGCGACCCCGACCATGTACCGCCAAGCCGCCGCCGCCGGCCGCCAACTCCTCCTCCGAGGATCCGCCGCCCGTCCTTCGGCCTCCTACGCCCGCCATTTTAAGGCGGGGCCTCTCGCGGAGCCGAAGGTCGATGAGGGGTTCGTGGAGGCGTGGAAGAAGGCCGCACCCCACCTTGACCCGCCCAAGACCCCCCTCTCCTTCATGAAGCCTCGACCCCCCATTCCGTCCACCATCCCCGGGAAGCTCACTGTCAACTTCGTCCTGCCTTACCGGTCCGAGCTCGCCAATAAGGAGGTTGTTTTCTGATTTACTAAGTTTATTTTCTTTCATGGATAAGTGATCTGTTATTCGTAGATTTCATGGATTGATTTCTAGATTAAAAGGTATTTTGACTCTTTTATCACGAAAAGTGTTGGTTGAATTTGGCGGTGGTGATGTATCACGTATGTGGTCGATTTTGATTGAAATGGAGGCCAAATTGATGTCAATATGTTGATGAACTGTTTTTCTTCTAATAGAAATTGCATATGTATTGGAGGATATGTTTATGGAGTGGAAAGTTGACAAGGTTCGGCTGCATTTGTTGAAGGCAGCTTTGTCCGTGTTTTTGGTGGATGCCATTTAGGGAAATGTGGCTGTATGAATTTTGAGAATGATTCAATTTATATTGATGGAAATGAGATAAATGGAACGTTTCATGAGCAATGTCTCAAAATGGATTTGTTAGAGGAAATAATGTCTTAGGTTTTTAGGCTTACGTTGGTTTAGTCTTGCATTGTTAAGTTAGGTTTTAGCCTCTATATATAAAGGCATTATTTGCTGATGAATGTAATCAACTTTCACCTTATTTCTTGTGTTCCAATATATGAAGAGCTTAGGTTTTGAGAGTCCATTACGGGTGAGAGATCTAGGTAGGGAAGAGAGAAATTGTAGCTGTCACCCTCCTCCCAAATACCCCCTCCATTAGCCCCTCCCTTGCTATACTCTTCCTTCGTTAGTCTATTCCTTTCTTCTCTCCACTTGCCCAATCAAACCACCATCAACTTTCTCTACATCTCTATTTGTGTCTTTCCCTCCCTTGCAGCTTCTGTTTTCCTCCCTAGGGTTTCATTTTCCCTTTCTTCTCTTCCTCACCCTTCCCCCCCCCCATTGGTTGCCATTGGACAGACCATGACTAGTGTTCCAGTAATCGAGATGAAGAATGGAGTTGAGGTGATTGTCATGATTATAGTGTTCAAGCTTTAGGTTATGGTTCCTGTGAGCAAGGCAAACGAGGCTGTGAAGTTCTGCAATGAGGCTTTTGGAGCAGATGAGACGAAGCACATAAATCACCCCAAGAGGAAGGCGAAGCAAGATGTTCGATTTCTGCTTTGTGCCAATGTCAAGATCAAGTTTGTTGGCCTCCCCTTTTGTCATTGTTGAGATCCAATTCAACCTTCACTCAAATGATACTCTCCTTCAAGCCCTCCGGTAGTGCACCGTTGCTACTTTTGTTTCACTTTTGACTTCATGTAAAAGATGAAGGGGAAGATGGACACGGGAGCGACAAAAAAAGGGAGGGGAAGGTGAACAATTGAAGAGAAGGAAAAAAAAGAAAGGAAAGAAAAGAAAAGAAAATTGAGAAAAAAAGGTAGAAAAAGAAAAAAAGGAAAAGAAAATAGAAAGGAGGAATAAAGAGAAAAATATGCATAAAAAATCAAAAAAATCATGGAATTAGAAAAGAAAAAAATGGTAAAAGGACAAAACTCTATTATCAATTTTCAATTAAATTAATTGCATTTTCCTTATGTGAGTATCAACGTTGTAGTAATATTGCTTTGTCAAAGTTGTGTATTCTTGGTGAGATTTGTGAAATACTCTTAAGTAACAATCCATATTAAATCTCTTTTATTGATTGATTAATGATGGTTGTATTATTATTTGTGGTAGTGTGTTTATGTAAGTCTCTTAGTTTGTGCAGATGTTTATATGTTAATTGAGTCTGATGGCTTTTTGTTTTATTCCTGCTGTTTTATGCCTATTGGGATATAGGTTAGGAAGCACTTAGGCTATGAAAAGCTATACTTTCTGAAAGAAAATGGAAACTATCTTATGGTAGTGATAAGTGATTGATGCAATTCAAGGAAAGACCATGATGAGTGATTGGAGAAAAATTTTCAACCACATTTACACGCTTAATTGTTGTCCTGGCATTTTTGCATGATTGCTGCCCATATGATGCTGCATTCCCTAGGGGTTGTCTTGATTATATATTCCCTAGAAGATTGCTTTTGGAAATCACAATATCAGCAAAAAGTGAGGCTTTCCCATTCATTGATGGTATGGATTGTAAGTGGCATAAATAGAATAAGCTACATTCCTTGCAAGTGTTATCACCTATCTTTTTCTAACAAGTTATTGAATTTACTTTGGAAATAATTACATTGCTGTCATGAAATGACTATTTGAATCCATTAATCATTCCTATCTTGCAGTATTAGTTATTTATGGTAGAATAATCTGTATATTTTGTTGAAGTGGGATGGAAAAACTCAAAACATTGTATATTGCCTTGAAACTCAATTTCATGCATTTGACAGTTTTTTCTTTTGTTGGGAGGACATTTTCTGTTGTAGTGTATGCTATAAAGTGAACATCTATGGTATGGATAACTTTTGCTTCTTTGAATGTTTGTTTTTGGCATGGTTATCAAAGTGACAAGGTATCAAGGTATCAAGGCACTCATGGCCTCATGCCTGAACATGGGGGATTTAGACACCTAAGAGTCATAAGCAAATTAAAAACAACAGTTTTCCCTTGCATATTATATATTTATATGCAATTATTGATGGAAGTATTCATTGTAGATAAAATTAATACTAGAACCTTATAATATACCAAGTAAAATAATATTAAAATAAAAATAATGAGATTCTTAATGGGTAAGAGAACAAATGTAGAAGAAAAGAACATATGGCTAAACTCTGGAATGCCTGGCCTTCTTGTAATTCCTTGGTACCTAGGTGGACTCCCTAGTATGATTTCTGGTGAATTGTGATGTATACACTTATTGTGCATTATTGGCTTGTTGTTCACTAAGACAGTTCAAATGAATATGTATGACAAAGAGCTCGTGAAGTTCTCTAACATTAGCAACACTCTTTCTCTAACCAAACTCTTAAATTATTTGATATTTTGTTTTATTTTCTTTGCGCAACTGTTTCAATAATACAATCCAATGTCACAATTCACCGACTCACCAACATGCTAATAACTTGAAAAACCGTAGAAAGGTTGGATTGATGCTTTGGGTGCCAATTTTCCAATTCATATGTTTGATATTCTTCCCTTCCTGTTCCATGTTCTTTCTGGTAGTTTCTAAATTTACAAATTTGAAATCTCCATTATTGTATAGTTGCATCATGTAGTGTGAGGTTTTTACTTGTTACTTCCACTTCACGTGCCATTTTTATTTACCAAATCCGTAGAGCTAAAGCAACAATGTTTGCGTTTCTGGTTGACTGGTGATAATTGGTCCCAAAACTGTCAACATTCAGAGATACATTATAGGACAGTCAACCAACATAAGAGCAATTTAATAGTTATATATGTGGGCATTTTGTATTATTTTGTGTGGAGATACTTCACAGTGTTAAAAAAGAAAAGAAAAATGAACATTATATGGAATGGGGATTTTTTTTTTTTCTTGAAAAAATGGTATAAATTAAATAAAAATAGCTATTTGTACATGTATATGTATATGTATATAGCCATCATAATTATGGTACTACTTGGGTAAAAGAAATTGTAGTTTATCACATGTAATATGGTTTAGAGGAGTATATCTTGAATATATGTAATCATCATTCCTGCTCAAAAAAAAATGTAATCGACCCTCATAATCACAATTCACTAAGTTGAAAAATATAGCTAAATATTTAAGAAAAATGCCTATATTGGTAGGCAACAACATAAGTATCTAAATAGTGAATTAATGAACCATTTAAGAAAAATAAACAGAGTACTAAACAATTCAAATATTTAGGGTCTTGTTTTTCCATATTTTATCCATTTTTATATAAACAGCAACCAACAATTTTTCTCAAAAAACAATGTTTGATGCCCAAGAACTTTTAATTAGCCTTTCTTTGCATTTCTGAAACAATGCAATTTGGGTTGTAAAAAATTCTTATTTGCTGAAGATTTCAGGTTCTGTTCATTATGCTAAAATGCGAAAGGGTATTTCTTGAAGCACTTAATGCCTCTCTGGTAACTATAGTTTCACATTCACAGATGGGACTGGTAATTCTAGTCGACTTTGTTGAATGATTCATGTTTGAGCTGAGTTTGGTTTGATTGAAAATGAGCTAAGATTGAATATAATTTTAGGCTAATTTAAATAAACAGGCCAAACTTGAACACTACTAGTTTGGCTTGCTTCAGCTCTATTAATGCTTATTTAAATTATTATTATTATTAAAAATTAAAAATTATTATTATTATTAAATTCTATGGTACATATTAATTTGCATGATCTTATAAAATTTACAATCTCCATGATATCACTTGATAAATTATCTACTAAATTCACTATTATTCAAAATATATATTTTATGAGGATTTATGAAAGAATGGCTGGATATTCTTTGCAAGGTTGAAAAATCTAATATATACTATATTTAGTTGTCTCACTACCTTAAACATATCATCAATTATTAGATTTTCCAATTCTATTTTATTTGTTGAGCATCTTGTGTTTGGTTCAATAAAGCTATACATTCCATAAAGGCTTGGTTCGATTCTAACTTGATTATAAATGAACCAAGTTTGAGCATAGTTTTAAGTTCATTTAGATAAATAAGTAAAACTTGAACATTATTCATTTGACTCATTTTGTTTGATTTTCAACCCTATTCATAGATGAAGAGGTCAACATCTTAACATCATTTCTCTCGCAGAAGTACTGATACCACAATTCATGAACATAACCTAGTAAACAACTCTGGTCAAATTTGCAGCATTTGCTTTAGGCGTATGATACCATATTGGAAAATTATTTTTAAATATGGTTGCTGTATGCATATATGTTTACGTTATGATTTTTTTGTTGTGAACACATTCAAGCTATTCATCTGTCGTTTTGTCTACCTATTTTGCGATTTTCCTAATGAAATACTCCAAGTGTGTCATTATCAAAATAAATGTTCCAGGCATCTGCAATTATTTACTTTATATTTAGCCTCGATATAACCTAAACCCTTCTTGTTTGGAATCTACCTACCATAGATGTCTAACATGAGAAACTCCTGTTCTGCTCTGCATCTTTTGACATACATTTTCAGGTTGACTTGGTCATCATACCAGCCACCAGCGGTCAAATGGGTGTTCTTCCCGGACATGTTGCAACCATTGCCGAACTGAAGCCTGGAGTCCTGTCCGTCCATGAGGGCAATGACGTCAACAAGTATTTTATCAGCAGTGGATTTGCCTTTATCCATGCAAACTCTGTTACAGATATAGTGGCAGTTGAGGCTGTTCCAATGGACAGAATCGATGCAAGCCTTGTCCAGAAAGGACTTGCTGATTTCACCCAAAAGCTGAACTCTGCATCAACAGATTTGGAGAAGGCTGAAGCCCAAATTGGGGTTGATGTTCACAGTGCCCTTAACGCTGCACTCACTGGTTGATTTATATTTGCCATGGTGTACCATCCCATATTTTCTTTCACCTCATCCTCTTTCATCACACTGTGAATCGAAGAGGCTGAAGCTTTTCTTAACCTGCTTGTGCATTGGGGATCGACTGTCAACCCCTATTTTGGGCTCCTTGCCACTAGTTTATAATAAAATCTCTTGACAATATGGTCACTGTAATTCTATTTTTCAATCTGGATACAAGTTTGATTATACACTGCTTTCCTGTTCCTGAAATCTTTGATGCTTGTAGGGTTGGGAGTGTGACCTTTGGTAAAACGTGCAGCCCCCTGTTCACTCTTACATATCTACCAAAGGATCCACTCTTTTGCTTTTAGTATTTTTGTGTTCACTTAACTTTAAATAAGACTGTTTCTTTTTGTGTGAGCATTCATATCATTTTTTGTTGCAGGCATCTAAAATAGCATTGTAATCTGTGGTGGCCAAGAAATATAGCAAAGACATCAAGATGGTTATGGAAGGAGGCCACAGGAGGAAGAAGATTTGTAAGAGATTAAAGGGTGAAAAAATTTGAAAATGAATAAAAATGAAAATCAGAATTTTCATGAAACAGAATATCTGAAAATTTTAGAAATTTTGTGTCTGTTTGTGAACAACATAGAAATTTAGAAAATTCTATTTGATTGTTGTTTGTGTGTATTAAGGAACATTAAGAAAATCTAATAGAAGTATGACTTCTCTGGAATGTTAATATGACTTTAATATAAGCAATACAAGTTAATAGAAGTACACAATTGTCTTAAGTACATAAAATTGTTTATTCATATATAGAATGATGGTATAATACAATATATGATTTTTCCACATGTGATATATCATATCTTTATAAAATTTGTCTATTATTTTCTTTCATGTGTTTCGAGAACATCTTGTTGCTTAGTAACGTCAAATTCTTGTAATTTATATTACAGATTTTCAAGTGCATATTCTTTATCTACTTTTTGAATAAAATTATGAAGTAAAAAATGTAAGAATAATTTTATTAACATAATCGATTATATGACTATTAGGTACAAAATTAGATTCACATTATAAAGGTAGTGAAGGGTATGAACTTTCATTATGAGGTAAATGTTGTTAACATTGAGGTTAATCGCTTGTATTAAAGTAGAGGATAATACCCTAGTTAAAAGTTATTATAGTCTTTCACTTTTCTTTATATTCACGACGATTTAAGATTAAGATTTAAGGTTTAAAGTTTAAGGTTTAAATTTACAACAATTTACAAACATTTAAATTTTACATTTCATCACTAAACAAATTTATCACATTCCTTTTATATTCCTTCACTACTTTTTTTAAAGTGCACGGAGAAAGAAAAGTAGAAAATTAAGTTATTCATGTGATTAGAAAGTTGGACTTTCTTTCTTCACTTTCGTATAAATATCCTACTTTTCTTTTGAAAACTTTTCAAAATTTTCGTTTCTAGACTTTTTTTTTTTTTTTTTTTGGTTACAAACCCCCCTAATATTTAATATAATTTATAAGTAAATTGTTTATATGAAAAAAATAAAAATAACAAAAACAGAATATCTTATAATTTTTATTTTTTAATAAATAGATTAATTTTAAATACCAGACTTGTCTATTAATTTTTTAAAAAACAAAAAACAAAAATTTTACGCTAACATACGCTTTTTCAGCTTTGAAAAATCGCCACATCTGCGGATAGCGAGAGCTTCACCTGCACTTCCGCCGAGCAGAAGAAGGAGAAGAAATGCAGGGATCTGGAGTCGCACTCTCGTCTCATCTGCAATCCCGTCCGCTCCTCGCGTCTCCTTGCTCAGGTAATGGATTTCCACTTCAGGTCGTCCTTTTCCCCCGCTCATCCCGTTGTTTCTCATCTGCATCGATCCCGTCGGTTCTAGGATGGGGTGGCGGCGGAGCTCCTGGTCCGCGGAAACGGAAGATCGGCAAGGTCTGTCCGCTCAACTTTTTTTTGCTTCACCTTTTCCATTGCTGAAACTCTAAGCCCCACTGGTGGGAGCTGAGCTCGCTCGGAGGGGTGGTGGTTCAACGATTTTGATCGATTGTCCGTTTTGTGCTAGGATTTTTCATTCTCTGATCTTTTTTGTAACCAGCAGACGGCAGCAATGCCCGCGTAACGGCGAATTTTTAAAAAATAATTTGTGAAGTAGGCTTGTGGGAAGAACATTTATCGAAGTAGGGCTGCTCAATGTTCTAATTCGTTATCCTTTTCCTTTTTTGAATATTTTAGACTTCTGTAAGTAGCTTATCGAAGCCTTTGTTTCGAAAAAACTTCCGTTGGACTTCGGTAATTGACCAAAGTCTTCTCAAAGAACTCGGTAGCCGAGTTACCGATTTGGAACAAAGAGCTTTTAAATTGTCGAAGTTCACTTGAGTTCGGCAGCGTGATTGTAGAATTCTCTCAAACTATAAAAAGGCTTGTTGCTGATAGGAATAGACATAGGTAAAGGAATATTATTAAGGGCTTCAGGAACCTCAGAAAAATAAGGTTGAGATTCAAAAAAATGTGATATTTGCAGAGATATTTGCTTAATGAGGACATCAATGCTGGTAATGATGATGATGAGGACAAATAAGATGAAGGCATAAGAGAAGTGAATGAGGTGGGAACAAGCCAGGGAAATCATGAATGTGGCCATGGTCAGGGAAAGAGTCATACTGCAAAGATGAAGAGATGACCACTGATGTTCATTTGAATCATATTAAACTTGTTTGGTTTATCTGTATATTTAAATCAAAAAATTTCAAAATCGATATTTTGTTTTTCACTTTGTTGTTTGTGGTGTGCATTGTTTAATATTTTGAATGAATCCATTATGCATGAATATTTTTCGAAGTTATTGTGTGTATGTGTTGTTAAGATTCTTTAGCATCCCTGTTTCCAAAACAGAGAGTTTTGAAAAAATTTCAAATTTGGTAACGAATTAGTCACTGAAGTCCAACAGAAGCTTTTTCAAACTTATGTTAGACTTCGGTAACGTAATTATTGAAGTATTTAAAAAATTCAAAAAAATGATAATGGCCTGGAACAGTGACCAGGCCTACTATGATAAATACTCTTACTGCAAGCCTACTTTACAATTTTTAAAATTAATATTTTAAAAATTTTGTGCACTTTACTGCTAGGAGAGTTCTGTTCTTCTTATCTTCACGTCTGTATTTAAAACTCAATTTTGTTGCTGAACTCCTTGTTTTTGACATGATTCTGTCATTGTGTTGCCTGTGTGCGTGTTTTGAACACCGAACCCCAAGAAATCAGTCAAACATTGCCCCTTATGGTAATAATAATTTGGGATCCTCATATTCTGATATACTGCTGCAACAAAAAATGTCTATTGCAGTCGAAAGTGAAATCATTGTATCTGTCCTGCAATTTTTCTAATTATGATTTTTTTTGTTCTGCAAAAAAAGTTGCATCGTATTGCTGTTACTGCACAGATTGAGCTGAAACAGCCACCATACTCCTTGGTACATTCTTGACCCCAAGTTTGTTTGTATCTTTTTGTTGTTTTTAAATGTAATTTTGTTTGTTTCATTGTTGGGTGTAGAATTCTTTAGAGCCATATATGAGTCACCAAACGCTTGAATACCACTGGGGAAAGCATTATAGAAGTCATGTGGAAGGCCTGAACAAGCAGATAGTGGGGACTGAACTAGACGGAGCGCCCTTGGAAGATATAATACTTGCCTCATATAATAGGGGGGATCTTCTTCCCTCCTTCAACAATGCTGCACAGGCATGAGTGCATGTCAATTCTGAATTGTTTTGTTCTTATGTTTGAAGTGATATGAGGAATGCATTTTTTTTCTCTTGCTATATATAGTATGTAGGCTACTTCAAAATTGCATTCTTTAGACTAACCTCTAGTTGGTTTCCAAAATAAAAAAGGATAATTGTATCAATTCATGAAGAGAACTCCATAATTATTGGTAATTTAGGCGAGTGGTTGGTTGATATCATCATCATAGTTTTTGTTCACGGATTTATCTGATTTGTTCGGTGATTTTATTTGATCAAGAATATCCATTGTTAAATGTGTTTGGTCATTTTGATTGTCCTTGCCAACCGCAGATCTGGAATCATGAATTCTTTTGGCAGTCCATGAAGCCAGGTGGAGGAGGGTGGCCTTCTGGTGGCCTTCTTGAACTGATTGAGAGGGACTTTGGTTCTTTTGAATTGATGCTGAAAGAGTTCAAACTTGTTGCTTGTAGTCAATTTGGTTCCGGTTGGGCTTGGCTTACATGTGAGTAAATGAAAGTAGTTTTGGTTGCATAATTTTAAACTTTCAAAACATGCATCCTAATCGTTCTTCACCTTTCCCTGTAATTTAGATAAGGCAAATAGACTGGATGTTGGGAATGCTGTAAGTCCCTTTACTTCGGAACAGGACTACAAGCTTGTGGTGGCAAAGACTGCAAATGCAGTAAACCCCCTTGTCTGGGACTACTTTGTAAGGGCATTATTGATATTATCATTTGCATGAACTGAAATATAACTTGATCATTTTGCTTATTACTTTGTTGTTCTTTTGCCCCGTCATGGTTAATTGCTGGAACAATGCTTTTTTCAAATCTAGATAAGCACCCCACAAATTCTTTTGTAATTTTCTCAAAAAAGGCACTTACCATCCTTTGGCAATGGCACCTCCATAGAAGTTTGTTGCAATGCCGCTGCAACTTATTTTGATGAAACCATTAAAAGAAACCAGTGATGCTTTTTTGCAGTATTTGTTGTCCGTTTTTTATGAAATACCATGATATGAACCATAATACCTGGGCTTTACCTTTTGGGAGGTTTGAAACATGAATTCGTTCTTTCCATGTGAGACCATTGGGTGACTTAAAAGTTGCATGTTCATAGTGACCTAGAGATAGATCTTCCAACTCAATTTTCTTCTATGCAGGAATGATTGAGTCGACAAATTATACTAATTTGGTTTTCATCTTTCATCACAGCCACTCCTTGCGGTTGATCTATGGGAGGTACACAAAATTACCCGATGAACTTATTGTCGTCTTGAGTTTCTTATTGTTGATTCTTGAAGATGATGACGTCCGTAACACTAACCAATGTTTATTTGGTTCGTGCCTTTGTAGCATGCATATTACCTTGATTACGAGGTAAGTTTCTTTGTATTCAGGCACAAGGAATTCACCAACATCATTTATATTGACAGTGTTTGGGGATTTTTACACATTTTGATGCAGACCCGCCGGGCAGACTACATATCAGTGTTCATGGACAAGCTTGTTTCTTGGGACATGGTCGGCACTAGACTTGAGATGGCGATGGCTCAGGTGGCCAAGAGATCACGGGAAGAAGAGATTGGAGGAAGGGAAGGACGTGAATTTGAGGTGGGTGATGATGGGGTGGAATTGTACATGGACAGTGAAAATGAGGAGTGGGAAGCCGAATGAGGGCACAATCTGTGCGACGTTGCCACCATCTCAAATCAAACCCAACGTTTGAAGAATTGCTGAATTAGCACCACAACATGGACACAGCACAGATGGCTTCTGGGTTTGCAGATGTGGCAGCACCAAGTGACGATGATGCCGGTAGGACACATGAGAAGAGTCACGAGTTGGTGGTGGGAAGATGTGGGAATGATAATGGTATTGCCCCAACGCGAGAGCTGGCATTTGCCCAAGTGCTACACCTCAGGTAAAACGAAATGCGACTGTGGAGGGATTTTTTATTGGCAATTCAAGCATTTTATAAAAATAAATACCAAAGAAGCACAAAATAATAAATAAATCCGTAAAAAAATATGTAAAAATTGTGATCCTAAACTTTAAGCCTTAAATCTTAAATATCCGGTGAAAAATGAAAAACACTGAGAGATGTGTGTGCCATAAGTTTCAAAGCAGAAAGTTATATGGTGATTGATGATTATTAGATCTAAATAGTCTTTGCCGATTTGTTATTTATACGGGGAGTATATTTCGTTGGAAATGTCGTCAAGAAGAAAAAAACAGGGGCTCAGCTGAAGGAACTATTGGTTTCGAGAAGATTTTAAACACGAGTTACGAATAAAGTGAAATCAAATGTACCAAGCGTACGGTTTTTGCTCATGCAAGTTCTGAGTTGCGATTGGAATTTTGCTCTGAACGTCTTTGACGCAAACAAACTAGCTGAGATGCAGGCGGTCTTATGAATAATATTTTAAGGCGTATTATCTAAAAAACACTAGTAGAGGGGGCGCAGGACTCAGCAATCGGCAATAAATCAGCTGCCGTGATCAGATTTTGTTAATTAATGCATGTAATTGATAAAACCATTGAAATGAGCATATTCTCAAAATGTGTTTATCCATGAAATTTCATATTATTATTATTATTATTATTTACATTAAACTTATTTGACATGACATTTTTTTCAACCAATAAAGAACGACCTCACGCCTCTCACGATTTTTCTTCCCTCTTACGTACATTAAAAACCTCCAGAACCTTTTCAGTGACGACTGCCATATACTTCAAAAAACTCATACAGCATCCGAGCATCCAGCGAACAAAAATGAGAGTCCCAGAAACATCTTTTAAAACCCCAATCAATTACAATAACGATAACCCAGTTGATTACAAGTAATGTAATTGTCATCGAGATTCAAATCTTACAAATTCAAAAATCACCGTCGCTATAAAAGAAGAAAGATCTATTTTAAACTGCTCATCTGGCAATGTTAACGGAGAACCTGCTAGTCTGGGTAACAGACGATGATTTGCAGCCTCATCAACTTAGGTACATTCATTTCGAGTCGTTAACTACAAGTCCAATGGTACAAGGATGACATTGGTGGACCACCATCTATAACATTAAGTGTACATGGGGCCACAATGCCATATTCTTCACGCTTTTATCGTCTATTAATCGCGTAAATGCAGATGTGCACATAAAGAGCAGCGGCTCGGTAGGCCATCTCTTCCTCGTTCCCATAATTTTATTCGTGGTCGCCTGACGATCTGCCAGGCGTTAGTGGTACAACAAACATGGGTGCATGTATACGTGCGTCAAATACTCTCTCCCCCAAGCCTGCATTCCTCGTACACAAACACATGAAGGGGCACATATGCGGGTTATGTACATGTTCCCCGGGTGTGCCGTAAAAGTGAATCGAGACGTCCAGGAAGAAGATTCTGACTAGACCGAAGTTTGACTTCAAAATACCCTGGCCGAATTGTGTTTAGGTTTTACTATAACTTGGAATGCTTTCTCCATGGGCACCCACCTTCAAATGCATGTTCCAGCACATCTTCCACTCGTTTGACGGGCAAAATCTGAGAGTGTAAGAGGTGGTGAGATATAATTAAGATCCGAAAAGTTGCAGCCCCATGAATATGAATGCACATGGATAAACCTAACTTCAAACTCGAAGAATCCACTTTTCAAATGGTTCGATTTAGTGATTCTTAAACAAGAATTCTGTATATCAATTTCTAGATCCACATCTTAGAGAGTTATTTTCACAGACCCAAGAATAAGACGCAAATGCAGTAAGTGCCCTTCAAATAATTCACGTTCAGAATGAGCCATTAAATCCACTTCATTAATATTGCAAAGAATGGTATGTTGTTCTATAGTGTTTGACTATATGTCAGACTACGATTTTTATGTACTTTCATGTAGCCCAAAAAAAAAAACATTCTGATGTAGATTTTAGTGAAGACGGTGGAATGCTGATACTAGTAACAAGACTGAGTCAGGTTTCTTAACAAAACCTCCAAATGAAAAAGGACTTGAGGTTAAATGAGAATGTAATAGTGGGATCTTGAAGGGGAGAAGATGGTTTCTTGGGACTTAAAAATAATATCGAACACAGCCAAAGGATCAGGTCCTAATGGAAGAACACATCATGGACCCCCAGTTAATTTTCCAAGTGAAATAAATGCTCTACTTTGGCAATGACTGGTCTAATAATGGTGGTGATGGTAGGAGATGGGGTGGCGGGAGGGAAGAAAAAATGTACTGGTATGTGATAATGGCCTAGAGCTCCCCCCTTGAGCTCTAGTACCATGTAGAGGAGAGAAGGAAAAAGATTCATTCCACAAAAAAGGGACTACAAAGCTTATATGTGGGAGTCAATCTTTTACAGATCTATTTACCTAATACCCATATAACATAAGTCCTAACAATCACAAAGATGTTGTAGGCTATCACAATGCTACAATAGTTTGTGTAGGTCGATATCCATTATCCACGTGTTGCTGCCTTTGAATCGTGTGTATGTGCCTCTGAATGGTTTGTGCTGTGTGTTTTGTGTCTCCCAGTGATTGGGCAGACCTCTGCAATGGATTTTTGCGTGTAGTCACAACTACAATTCATAGCTAAGCAAGTTGGGGGTGGATTATAAACCTTGATATGGCAACATGTGGATTATCAACGTATCTTAATTGAAGCAATATCTTATGGGTGATCATAGTAATGTTGCCAAATACAAGGAATGCCCTTGCATTGTTCAAGACTAGATATGAAAATTACTACGGGGAATGATGGCAAAACAAACCAATAAGGCTAGAAGAGATGGGAGGTTTAAATAGACATTGTTTGGGAAAAAATAGAGCATGCAAGCAAATCTAAGATGTTCCAAGGTCATTTTAGTTAGGCTCAGATGATGGTACAACCTACCCTCAGATTTGTAGGGGTATAGAAGAAAGACATCAGTAGAAGAAGACTATTATGCTCTCTCAACAACAATAATCGGGTAGAGAGCAAATGAGAATACAACAATCACTGTATTACAAATATAATAGTGGTAGTGGCAATGGTGTAGGAACATAGGCAATCATGTGCAACAACAACCCATGTTAATCTTATTACGTGAGGTTAATAGCACGAATCCTTTTATATATTTCTATTTATGGTCAATTCTTTGACTAAATTACATAAATTTAAATCTTTTCTTATAATTCCTGATCAATTAGTTTTATATCTTTTTCTACTTTTAGTTTTATGTATACTAACTAATTCTCCTCTCTTAACTAGTGCATCCTTGATAAATAACTGCTATTTGAGAAGAGAGTGATATCACCTCTTCAGGATTTTACGGAATCAAAACACCATCTTGGAGATTTTTGATAGTTTCAGCTTTCAGAAAGGTTAAAGTACTTAGCTAAAATTGAATAACAAAATCAGCATGCACATGCATTACGCAAACCGTGTCATAAACAACAGTAATACAATAAACAAGTACCTCCATGTTAGAAAGAATAGCTGATGGAACTTCAGCCAAGTCTTTCAGGTTTCTCTCTGGAAGGATGACTCTCTTCATCCCATAGCGGTGTGCAGCTAATACCTAAAGACAAATTCAAAGCAATGCATCAAAATGAATGTCACCAAAATCATTTTGAGTAAAATGCATCTAGTAATGCTCAAAGATATCATCCGATTAGGATGCATGTATCGCATGCCGGCACCAAGTACATGGAGGTTCTATTACCTTATCCCAGATTTTAGTAAAATGTAGTTAATGTAACCATATAAAATTATACAGCCAAGACCAGGAAGTACAGAAGTATTAAAAAAAACTGCATGAGTCTTCTGATGCCATCAGAATAACCAATATGATGATAAACAACAATAAACAATAGCAATATCAGCTAAAAACTGAAATACAAACCAGGGTCGTATTGGCAGTGTTGTTATGCTGTTACATAAAAACAATTTATAATATTTCAGGTTTATTCTTACATTGTTTGGATTAAAGAAGCAAAACAGCTAAACAAAGTTTGGAATAAACTATCATATTAATTTCAAGTGTTTTGGTTTGGTAATTGAATCTTAAGTATGTCAGTTGAATCAAATAATCATCATGGATGCACCGTACCTTATCCTTGATACCACCAACAGGTAATACGAGCCCCCTAAGGGTCATTTCTCCAGTCATTGCTGTATCTGATCGCACCACTCTTTTACTAAAGAGTGAAACTAGCGACGTCACTAAAGTTACTCCTGCTGATGGCCCATCCTTGGGTATAGCACCTGCTGGAAAATGTATATGAACATCACGATTTTCCAACAAATTTAATTCAGTGGAATCTGCCAGCTCCATATCAGCTGCCCGTGATCTCACCTGATAAATAAAAAAGAACTTCTCACAAGGAAAACCAAAAAAGACATGTTTACAAATAAAATTTATTGACAAGGCAAAGCTTTTGGGTATATTATATACACAAGCAAGAGCTTTTATAAAATCTAAAGGACAGAGAATCAGAAAAGATTTCTAAATAAGACATGTTTTTGATTGTTAGGTTATGTGTGCATATATATAATGTCTCATATGTGTATCTAGATTATTCAATATCCATTTATAGAATATTATTTGCCAACCCTATCTGCAGTAAACATTATCGTCAATAAATACTTCTGATCACTCTCCCTTACATGGTACCAATGCCTTAGGATTAGATCCACCAATACAAAGCACATAAAAAGAAAAAGGGAAACACAATGGCTGCCAATCCCCCTAAGAGAGCAGCCAACCAACTTCCATTGCCCACCTCAACAAGCACTGCTAGGCCCCTCTCCACCCACCACCTCCGCTGCTCCTCTTCATACTCTGCTAATATGCTGTCAGTAGGCCACTTTAGGTCTGCCCATTGTTGCTGGAGCTGGTATTAAGCATCTTTGTGATCTCAACAGCTACACCACTGTCTCCCAACCAAATGTTAGGCTGCCACAGTGTATTAAGCATCTTTGATATCCAAGTATTTATTCCAAGTATGAGGAATTTGATATCCAAGGATCATGGTTGTAATTTTTATGCTTAATACCCTAAACGCAACCTCACCCATGATCCTTGGATATCAAAGATGTTCAGTATGAGGAATGTTTTGTCGATGGCTGGCTTGTTACTTCCTAGCTTGTAAACAACATGGATGAGAGCATTTCCCATGGTAACATGATGTTCAAACTAATGAAGATGATTTTGGATACACTGAAGAACACTTATGGGCATGAGAAAATATCTTTTCATTTATGAGATATATGAGCAGATTTTTTTGTTTGTAAGGTGTGTAGCTTAGTACAAGACTACTCCTACATGAATTGGAGAACTACCAAATCCTTTGTGGCTGATATCTCCAAGATGTATGTATCAAGAAGTTCACAACTATAGCAGCTTTGTCCATCTCAACCTGGACCTAGGCTCATGGTTAGGTAGATGGGTCCTTAGTATTGACGCTATCCTCTCACTGGAGTTTACTTTTTCCAGAGTTTTGAGGATATCTATTGCCACATCACAGTTCTACATTAAAGCATGCCAAGATGACAACATCTTCCCATGGTCATGGAGGTTGCAATCATAGTGGTAACTTGACAGGAGGAAGACCCCAACAAGAGCATTATAGCAAGAGAGGTCATAGATACAAGAAGTTCTGGGAAAAATTTAGCAAACCATAGTTAAAAATTCATTACAAAGACATCACTTGCAATGTCACTGTTGAACAACCTCCTTAGGAAGTCACGTATAAACTAATTATGAGTGACTCTTATATTTACAAGCCATTGACACATTTACCACTTCTTTGCATACTTTTCACCTTAAGCACGAGTTCCTTATTAGCTTGTAGGATAGTTCTAGTATTATAGACTTGGAGGTCTTTTCTTACATGTCTGGAACATGTGATCTTTTCATACATTTCCCAATTTTTAATATTCATTATGTTTCCATTATTGGAAACCACATATTATTTGTGTTTGAGAAAGGATTGTACAAGCCTCTTGCTAGTACATTCATTAAATACACAACTCCCCTATTAACCAATTGCCCACCAGAGCTATTACCAAATAGTTGCTAGACCAACCTATTTTTCATTTTCATTGTAATTACAAGATTTGCAAATGGAGAAGATGATTGGGAACCAACAAGCTTGCTAGGTCAACAGGGTGAGGGTGCCTTCTAATAAAGCCTGTCCTATAATGGCGCTCTTATAACCATGCATTGAGTCTTTGACAATCAAGTTGCTATGTTAATCATCAATAATAATTTCAAATTTTATGAGCACACAAAGCACATCAAGGTGGAATTCCATTGTCAATGATATAGTGATGAGAGGAGTTACATCTACTCCCAAAACATTAAGCACAATTACATTTATGTTTCAGCTTAAGGGAGAAGGTAGATATAAAAAACAGAATATAACACAAAATACTGGAATTTAATAGATTTATGATAAAGGGATTTGTCAGGATGAAAGTACCCATGTTAAAGCAATTTGTGCTGACTCTTTGATGACATCCCCAAGTTGCCCTGTGAGATGCAGTTCACCTTTCCCCAACATTGATGAGGCCTCAACAAACTGTACTTCTCCACCGAAGGATGTCCAAACAAGCCCTAGTGACACTCCTGGTGTTGCTGCACGCTCTGCAACTTCTCGGTCATCAAACCTAGGAGGCTAGATATGAATCAATGGAAATGCAAATGCAAAATTAGGTATATTTGGCATGTGATTCCACGTACAGGTCGAAAATAAAAGAATCATGTTTACCCCAAGCACTTTTTCAAGCATATCCTCTTTAACAAGCAGCGTTGAAACATTTTTAAGGGCATTGGCTATCTCACAATTGTTAGCACCTGCAGGAATTTCTTCCATTTCCACTTCAGCACCATCTGCAAGCCTTGCATCTAGTAGTGATGTTGCAACTGGTTTTTGAAGTGGAACTGTGTGCTCTCGTTCAGCAAGTTTCACAGCAGCTGCACGAGCAAGGGAAGCTAAATTTCTCTCAAGATTTCTAACACCAGCTTCTCTTGTGTATCTTTGGATTATAAGTTTCACAATGTCCTGTAACAATCATTACCCTTTAAGGTGCACATAATAACTTAAATAAATAACAGAATGCAAACTACTACTATGTGAATTAATGAAAAGCAAACAAACAAAGAAATTTAAAAAAATCTTTGCTCTCCAACTGATATAGTTGCAGTTTCATGAAAAACATGCATTTGTTCTTTTCTAATAATTATATTATGCTCTCTGTTAGATATATTTTATGAGAATACAGTACAGGGAATGGAGAGCACTCCCCTTTTTTTCACCTGACTCTTTCTTTGATTTTAAGAATGTGGATTTTGATTTTAAGAATGAATAATTGCCCTTCTCTGGCCCATACTACCCAACCAGAGAGTGGATAGATAATGTGTTCCACTTACTAAGCAAGGCCTATGGTCGGTCCATGACTCTTGTAGGCTGAAGGCATCCCCTTGGGCATTGTAGGGATGCCACTGATTTTATATCATTTTATGTCACAAGGGTTGAAGGAAAATAGTGCATCAAGTTATTCCCAAGGGCCACTTGATCCTCTTCATTAGAACAATAAGGCTGTTATACTGATTACTAAACTTGTTGAAGAGATGGAATAGAATCAAGGTCTAACTTCATGATCAGAGGTTAAATGTGTGTGATTCTAATTGTTTCTGTTGATGACATCTGTTGACTAGAGGTGATTCCGTGAAGTCACAAACATTGGTGAGACTAAAGAATACTTTAACACATACTATGTTGAAAGGATGAAATAGAAGAAAGGTCTATCCCTTTGATCAAAGGTTAAATGTGTGTGTGCATATGTGATTGTAATTGTTTATGTTAATGACAAGCAGTTGAATGGAAGTGACTTTGAAGCATTGATGAGACTAAATAATACCTTAGGACACTTTTTATTAAAAATATGGAAAAGACAATTTTTCTAGGCATTAAATTTGAATATACTAGGAGAAGAACGACAATCTCAAACAAAGTATACATTGAATCTACTTCAAGAGGACTTTTGGACCGCAAACCTAAGAGCAGTTCCATACAGCAAAGCCAATCATTTTGAGACTTTGTTTAAAGCTTCTTGAGGATCTAGATAAGAACAAGAGCTTCATCAAAAATTTGATCAACAAGACAGCTATCTATCAAATATAATGTTTTTTGTCATTCTTCTCAGTTACTTTATACACAAACCTAAGAAAATTGACTAACATAGGGCTATGAATGTGTTGGCATATGTTAGAGGTGCTCCCAGAAAAGTCCTTACCTAGAGAACATTTATCTGAAGATTAAACCTTGTTCAACCTCTAGGTAGTTACACAAAAGTTCGAGAAGATTGAAAGTCCATTTCATTTTTTTGTATGTCGAATTAAGATATTGATTATTGTTATTTCAAACTAATTTTCAAAAGATTCAAATTAGACTAAAACCTTTCAGTGAGTTTCGATCTTTAAGAAAATAAATGAATTAATTATGGTAGAAAATGAACCAAAAATTATGAAATTTAGATATCCTAGAGTAAAGCCAAAGACCGCATATTTTAGTTTTAACATTAATAATAATGTTGGAACACAAGAAAATGGATGAAAGTAATATCATTCAAAAGCAAAATACAGCATCTATATATAGAGGCTACATAAAAGGGACAAACATAACTCTAACAATGTAAAGACTAGACCTACTAACAATACATAGCACACTTAGGATCCATTCAAGAATCTATTTACTCATATAGACTAATACACTCCCTTAAGCTAGAGCATCCAACTTGCAATAGACTAACACATAAACAAATTATAATAAATTAAATAAGAAGATATATAACAAACAAACAGTAATTAGAAGTAATAGCAATGTTTTGCGAGTAAGAAAAATGGTCAAATTCTAATTAGCCACACCTTAGGAAGTGTACATACTAGTTTGTTATCGACATCATTAGACTTATACAGATATCTGTACATACTAATAGGCTGATTCATTGTTGATATCATGAGACTCAATCAATATACAAATATCTATACATACTAATAGGCTTACATAAACATGCTCCTACAAGTACTAATATGCAATTATCCAATAAAAATAGCTAGACAACACTGTTTAACATCGAAACTAATCTCATGGAGAACATACAATTTTGACAAAACAACAATACTACAACATCAACACTCAATGTGAGGACAAAGAATGGTGTCTACAACAAAGAACAGTGCAATGGTAAATGCCTAAGCAAGTAGAGGACAAAGAATAGTGAGAGATCCTTTGCAATGACAGAACTCAATGGTGTCTACAACAAGGGAGCTGGGGTTTCTCCCCTATTTTGTCAATGGTAGTAGGGAAGTAAGGTTAAGTGGGAAAGGGGGATGGAAGCTGAGGATGACAAAGGAATTTAAATGCAGGAAAGAGAGGTGGCTAGCACAGGGGTGGCGACAACAAAAAAACTAGGCAGTTAGTGCAAGGGAAGGGAGGCAGCAAACAATGATGATTGGAAATGGGTGGAAATTAGGAGAGGGACAATGATGGTGGATAATTGGGAGGTCACATGAGTAAGACAAGAGAGGATGGGAAAGGGGCTAGACAAACCAACTCCACTAGTGGTGGCAGCCTCAAAAGGGGCCATCGATGGCAATGATAGTTGAGAGGGTGTGAGTAGGATTTTCCTTTTCTCTACCTAGATCTCTCATCCTAATGAACTCTCAAAACTTAAGTTATAAAACCATGTTGGAACACAAGAAATAGGTACCGTGCTGGGATAGAACAAATAGGTTAAAGTTGTATCATTCATAAGCAAACAAGGCCTCTATATTATAATATCAATATATCTTATAGGTAATCTTTTTCTTTGCAGAATTCACTACAATGAATTTCAAAGTACTTTATCATAAGTTTTTTTTTCTAAATCGATAAAAACCATATGGAGGTATTTTTTCTTTACTCTAAAATTTTCTATTAAATTTCTAAGCAAATGAATATCTTTCATTTTTAATGTTCTTAGAATAAATCCAAATTGATTTTTTTTGTAATTTTAGTTATAGAGCATAGTCTTTGCTCAATTATGTTTTCTATAATTACATAGTATGACTCATTAACTTAATATCATGATAATTATTACAATTTTACATGTTTCTTTTATTCTTAAATATAAATATTAAAGAGCACTTTCTCGATTTATCTAGCATCTTCTTGGTCTTTAAAATAATATTAAAAAAACTTAGTTAACCACTAATCTCTACTTCACCCATGCACTTGCATATTTTAACAAGAGGAATAATTATAAGAATATCAAAGTAAAATGAATACTTTTTAATGGAAGGAAAATAATATGCATATTCAATGGCATACAAGTAATTATAAAAAATTTTATGATATACAAGTAAAAAACCTTAAATTATATTATGGAATGTATAACCATATAATTAGTTTAAATTTTGTTATAAAAATTAAAATTATTGTAAGCACCGATAGGAACCCTTTTTTGTATTGATAATTATTAAAGACAACAAGCCAACATCACATGGTAAGATTATGGCAAGGGTGGCTGTAAATATTTGAGATAACATTTAAAAAGTTGGAATAAGCCTAAAAATATAAAAAAAGTTAAACAAATATGTAATTTGGCAGACGAGCAATTTTGTTGTGTCTATTACCTCAGGAATTTTAAGAAAATCAGAATAAAGTCCATGTTGCTCAAGAACACGTGGAATTAAATGTCCCTTAGCTATTTTTAGCTTCTCCTCAGGTGTGTAACCTGGCAACTCAATGACTTCCATTCGATCCAAGAGAGGAGGAGGAATCCGTTGGGCTCTGTTTGCAGTTGCAACAAAAACTATCTTCGAAAGGTCAAATGGCACATTAAGATAGCTGAAGATCTCTGTCAAAGAATTCAAACGTGAATGACCATTTATGGACACATGTAAGTGCATGCTTAATAAGGAAACATACAGCCGTATGGTGTCATGAGGCAGACAGCCATATATGAGGCACACAACCATATTTTTGCTAATTCCTTAATACTTAAAAAATGAACTAAAAATGAAATATAAAAAGAAATGTGGGAAACAAACATAAGATAAAGAGATGCCATATAAAAATCTATTTTCTTCCCTACAAACCCAGTATCAATAAAAGCTGGATAGGTCACTGAATCAAAGATCACTTTAAATTGCAAATAAACCAAATGAGAATGTTTGTTAAAAAAATTCTGAAGAGAAAAAGAAGACCCTTTGTTTCTGTTAAACATGGGTTGTGGCTGGGCCATGTTGTTGTTAGTTAAACAACGAACCGAGCTAGTCCTAAAGAAACCAAAATCAAACGAGCACATAATTGAACAAATACTGACTGTTAAACTGATATTCAATTATATGAGATGCTAACAAATTCTTAAAACATACTGCTAATTATTAAAGACAAAACATAAGGATACTGATCATTGAATGTCTTGTTCTGCTCTGGATCAAGAACCTCAAGCAATGCAGATGCAGGATCTCCACGAACATCAGATCCTGTCTTGTCAATCTCGTCCAGCAGCATAACTGGATTGCTGACAGCAACCCTCTGAATTCAACATCACAAAACAAAATTTACACATCTGCAATCACGTTGAAACACATGTACAGGTACTACTAAACCATTCATCTATAGGCTGGTTACTTCAAGTGAAGATCCTATACCATGTACATCAAAGATTTACAAGGATCCAACATAGTTTTATCTATCAAGACAAGAAACAGTGGAAGATTTAATTAATTTCATTAAGTAATAAGAGGCTTCTATATATAAAGGTTACATAATAATAACAAATAATGGCAAATAATGTAGAACCAAATCCACTAAAAATTCTAACTTAACCTAACCCTAGGATCCATACGAGGACTCCTTTGTTTATATTCTCTTACACTCCTATACAAGTTAAAGTATCTAAGATATCTTGCTTACAACAGACTCAAATATAATAATAAACAATGAAATAAACAAAGAGGAATATAGAAAACATTGAACAAACAGGACAAGTAATAACTGTTGCGGTAGAAATAGCAATAGTAGTTGGCAGGTAGCATTGATACAAAGTACAAATAACAGTCAATATTTTTGGGCACAGCAGGTGGATATGAACACCGATTAATTAGTTCAATCTCCCATATTCACTAAGCAACAACAATACAAGTGATAGATGTTTAGTAAACTTAAAACAGATAAGATTTTTGACATCATTAGACTTAGCAATCATGAGCATCCACATTGAAAATTTGCAAAGACAAACTCCCACAAATACTAACGTCAGAACAACTATCATTTAACTATCCAACAATATTTTGATAAAGCAACACAGAATTACCATCAAGACTTACATGAGAAACACAAGTGAAAAGAACTTGAAGTTGATGACAAATGTATTGACAAATTTTCTTTTTTTGATTTTCCTTTTTTCGAACATCTTCCTCCAACATTTTTTTGACACGTTTTTTATTCCAAACACTATTTGTGTTCACCTTTCTCTTTCTCCCTCTTCCTTTTTACCATCAACCTATCCCTCCCTCCCCCTCACCTTGATCTTCTTTTTCAATCTTTCTTTTATTTACTTATTTTTGCAAAGAATGGGTGTTCAAAAGCCTCAATCACCCCTTTCTCCCTCATCATCCTCATTTGTTAGTCCCCTAGGTGAACCTATCACTAACAGTAAAGAGAAAAAGGCCATTGGGGCTGCAATGAGAGAGGAGCATTACGTAGTAGTGGTGCCTCATGTTAGTAACAAGCCCCACAATGGGAGAGGAGAAGAAGCAAAGGCATCAAATAACAATGAAAAGGAGGTGACACAATCATTGGCGAGCAGCTGGAAGGCCCTAGCAATGGTGAGGGGACATGAAATCCTAAGCAACAGCAAGAGTAGTTATAACAGGATTGGCTGACGATGGGAGATGTTGATTGTGGGCTTGTGAGAGCCACTGACAATGACATAGGTAGAGAACCAATCGAAGTTTTTGTAAAAGGAAGTCTAGGGTTTTCACTAGAAAAGAACCAAGTGTTTAGAAGGCATGACAGTGGAACAAAGGTTGATAATGAAGAAACTTGGATTAGATAGGCCTATCCTAACTGAGCCACGTGTGTGGGGGAGTGTTGGGACAAATAGTCCCACATCGCCTATATCGATAAACAAAGGTTGATAATGAAGATCTCAACAAGTAATGTGTTTTTTTGGAGGAAAAGGATGTTCCTTGTTGATAATTAATAAATATCACCCAAAGGATGTTCATTACACATTGAAAATACAAGGTGAAGGAAAAAGTAAAAAGATTGGATTACAACTATCGACTAATAATGCATTTCTCCAATTGCTCATAGAAAGAGTTACATAAGCACCAAAGAACTTCAACCACTAGAACCATGTTATCAAAAATTACCATATTTAAGATCTTCCAAACAGACTAAATCATTGCATGCAATGTAGTTAAAAGGGAAATGGCATTGGCTTATTGGAATGGAGTCCATATGTATGATGAAGAGTATAACCAAGCAGAACATGTTATTAAATTTTGTAAGAATAAATGGATTTTATATGGATTCTTATTAGGTTACTTAGAGGTATGTAGTATTGCAGGTTGTGTTCTATGTATAAGAGATTGTATTCCTTGTCATACAATGTCCATTATTAATTTAGTACAAAATCTCACTAATATATTTGATGTCTTGTAATTGCTAGTAGTATCAAAATATCAAATACATTTTAATGTAATACATCAATGTATCAACAAATTAAAATCAAAAGGTACCAAAGAGAATATTTATTTGAAGAGAATTATTAGTTTGAGATTCAAACAACAACCTTTAGTCCATCAATAAGTCGGCCTGGCATGCTTCCAATATATGTCCTCCGATGACCTCTGATATCAGCTTCATCCTTTACACCACCCAAAGATATTCTAATGAATTTTCTACCCAAAGCAGAAGCAATAGATGATGCCAATGATGTCTTCCCAACACCTGGAGGACCAACAAAACATAATATTGGGCCCCTGGCATCAGGTTTTAGCTGCAAAATAAAGTCACATTAAGCAAGTACAAGAACATGGATACAAAATGAAGATAAATTATTCAAAAAAACCAAAAACATAAAATAAGTGAAGTACCTTCCGAACAGCCAGATATTCAATAATCCTTTGCTTAACTTTGGTCAATCCGTAGTGATCATTGTCAAGACACTTCTTAGCAGCACTCAGATCTAAGTCATTTTCTTCACTGATTTTCTGCCAGGGAAGGTCAGCAAGAAGCTCTAGGTAAACACGTGAACTACTGTATCCAGGTTGATGAGGTTGCATTTTCTTCAACCGCCTACAAAAACAAACTTCATGTATAATAATTTGATATATTTGCCTATCAATAATGATTAGCCGAAGGATACAGTTCCTTTGTTAGGGAAAAAAAGAATTGGTATAATTAGATTTAATAAAGTAAATTTCCTATTACAATCATTTTAAAAAACATAGAACATAGTCCAAATGATCTAAAAGCTGAATGTGGAGATTGACTGAATACTACTTCAATGTTACCATTATAAGCAGGCACTCAGATCTTGTGGAGCAACCATCCTGAAAGTGGTTGACGTAAATGATGTGTTAAGGTTTAGTGTTTGTGTGGGTTTAGCCTCACATTGAATATAGTTTTCTTTTATATAAGGTTATATATAATTCTCTATTATCGATAAGTAATATGCATATGGCCATGGATATGGGCAAGCATATGTGCTGGATTTAAGGAAAATTAGCATGGGCATTGTGCATGAACCCTAGTTTTGGAACTTGCAATCACCCTCCAAAGGATGGCAGACCTAGGAGATTTTTGGGATATCAAAACAAAATCTCTATTATTTATATGGTCATATCACTTATATAGCATGGGTGTGTGCATTTTGTAACCTAGAAGCATCCTTTTAGGAAAGTTAAAAGAACCTTCGGCAAACATGGACATAGATGGCTATCAAACCACGTAAATTCTATTCTCATGTGCTTGCTCTTTTCTTTATTTCATCTCTCTGTTTCATTTGTAGTCTTCCAGGTCTGCTATCACAACAACAGGTTTGTTGGGAAAGAATAGAAATAATGGTAGTCACCGATGGATAAGTGATAATTGAAAATTTTGACAACAAAGATCATGAATTCTAAAGGATGTAGATTAAAGATCATCTATAATACAAAGGACCATGTCTAATGATATTGGGAGAAAAACTGGATGCAATGTTGAAAGAAGATTGGGATTTGTGCTACTGATGCAATGTTGAAAAACTGGAAGCTGTTGTCCAGATTGCCTTGGACAAGAACATAACCTTCAATATGAAGCACAAGAACTCAAAAAGGATATGTTGAAGACATTGCTAAGAATGTTTAAGAAATCCTCTGCAAATATTCCAATAAACAAGAAATATCAAATAACAAGTAGTTCAACCCAAAGATGGTTGAAGGCTTCAAATATTGCAGCATAGATTGAATCAGAGCTCATGTTGCCTGCCTCAATTACATATCAGTTGAGTTTCATCAAACTTTCATTTAATAATGAGATCAAAGCCATGATTCTGCCGTTATCTCTACTAAAGGATGTGCTACTGATGGTTACCACAATCATTAGTTCATCTAGAAATGAGATGTTGAAGCTCAAAGGGGTCCATGACTTGATTCTCAGTGATCATTTTTCAGGAGAGAATCAAGTGAATCAGGTGCTGCCCTAAAAATCAAGTGACAAAGGAGGAGCTCAGATTGTGAAAGATCCAAATCAATCAAGGCTAGAACAGCAAGAAAAAATTGAGAAGATATTGTCAGCTACCACCAGAACAATCAACAAAAAAACAATTATGAATGCAGTGGAAGAGTACTTGGGTTCAAAACTCTAGGCTATCATTTAATCCCACTTCAAACAAGGACTTGCTACACAATCTTGTAGAGAGGAAACTCGGCAAAGATTATTTTACCAATGAGAGAAGTTCCAATATTGAAGAAAAGGATAAAGTTATGATACATAACTACTAGACAACATGAAGTTGCAGAATGTTGGACACATGATACATTCCTCAACTGGAGAAGGATCTGATTTCCATGAGCCACTTTGTCAATGAGGGATAATGTGGCTTTTCTCAAGGTATGGTATAAATTATACGGAGTCCTTCTCACCAATGACTTGCCTTAACTCTACTTGGGTTATTCTATCTATTGCTATTAATAAGTCCTAACCATTTTTTCAGTTAAGTGTCAAAAATGTCTTTCTAGGAATTAAATTTGCATATGCCAAGGAGAAGCTCCTTCTATCTTAAGGGAAATACGCATTATATTTGTTTGAGGAGACAGAGTTGGCAATATGTAAACCAAAAAACACACTTATTGAGTAAAATCCTCCATTCTAGGATGATTCCTCATCAAATCAAATGTTTAGAGTTGGGAAATGAATTCCCATGTAACTTTCTATACGTGGGAAATAAATGAAAAATGAATTATTATTATTTCAATATACACAAACAACCTAATAATAAGAATTCATGTCCCACCAATTCCGTCTACACAAACACCTCCTAAGACTTACATTAGAATATAGAATGCATTCATACACTTCAAAAAAATTTTAAAAGTGACATTAATTAGAATCTAACTGAATACTCATTCTACAACAAAAACATAATATCATTTTTAATACCAGTATACTATTTAGTGAGCCAAAAGTGTAGTTCCACTTCAGAACAAAAATGGTATACCAATTCTAAGCACGAACATATCATTTTCTGGAACAAAAGTATAACTGCTCTCTGCAGCAAAAAGAACAATTTTATTATAGAGTGTCAAACACATGAGGAGTGAATGTAACCCAAGTTTTAGGTGAATCACCATAAATTTCCTTGTGCAATTCTCATTGTTCCTCATCTCTTCACTTAGGTTAGATCATTATAACTTCAATTAATGCTTGTTCAACATTTTATATCATTACAAATCATCCAATAACTTCTCAATTCATTCAAAATTATTAATAATTTATTATTCACCCTCTCCCTTTTAGTGAAACCAATCAATCCTAACAATATGTACAATCAATAAAATACAAGGGTGCATATGTACAGAATGTAGCATAATTATGCATTTCATTCTTACGTATTAGTACAAGAAATAGTTCTATTTTGTGAAAAATGAATTCACCATTGAAACTAATAAGAAATCTTACCTTAGTTCTCTTTGAGCATGTTTCCAAATATTTGGAGGCATCCCAACACACTGCATTTTCCTTTCTAGTGCAACTACATCATCTTCATCATCATCATTGTCTCCCAACTCTTCTTTTATTGCCCTCATCTAAAAAATGCTAGATTATAGTTAGAAACAAATATTTGAATAACAGCATAGTCCCATTGAGGAAAAAATAATCAAAAGGCTACAACAAAGTTGAACCTAAGATTCTAAGTAATTTGATATTCAAAAGTAAAATTAACAAATTGAACAACCAAAAGTAGGAAACATTGTATAAGAATCAACAATAGCATGTGCAATAGGAATGACGTCTAATTAGGACTTAAACAACAAGCTAAGGATCAATAACATGCCTAGAAGATTAATATTTGCTACAACGGATCCAAAAAAATTGAAGAATATCCATATCACAAGAAAAGTCTTGTAAGGTGAAATCAGTTCAACAAGTCTAATGTTGTAAAATTCTGAAGAGCCTTGAAACTTAATTTCCAACATGAGCTCCCTCTATCAGATGTGAAGCTACGCCATATCAAAAACCCAAACTAATGGCAAAAAAATTGGTGAATATATAACAGCTCTCTCTCACCAACATTGACATACACAAGAATAATACATGAAACATGAATTTACTTTAACAAAATATTTAACAAAAAGGCAGTCAAATAATATGAACCCTCATCCCAGATGCTTGGAGAATAACCTGCTGGCGTAGAAGAAACTCTTTCTGAGATTTTGATAACTGTCCCTCGACCTTCTGGGTTATCTTCTCTGCCACACGGATTGACTGTTGCAAATTTACCAACAGCAATGTGCAATTAGCATGGGAATTCCCACATACACAGATGAATAATTTCTTGAGAGTAGCATACAGCACAAGGTCACACTATTTTAATCATACCTGCAAATGCCTCTCCACTAATCCAGTTGCCTTTAGGAGTCGGTTTTTCAAGTCAATAGAGTCCAACATAGATATCTGCTCATCAAAACTTATCTCAAAGCTAGCAACAAATATATCTGCAAGTTTGTGCACAGGAAGTGTCTCAAGAAGAACTTTCGTTCTTCCAACAGTTTTCTGCTTCTGAAATAAGAAAAAAAGGTATTTCAGGAGAATAAATAAATATTGACGGGATTTTCTCATAGATAAACAAACAGAACAGAATATCTTGTTAGGACCCAAGAAAAATGATCGAATGTAAGTTGAAGAATTTTTTAGTTACAATTTGCATTAAGCATAATAGATGTGTTAAAATGATAAGGAAGTAGAGATATAATATATATTAATAGATGTATTAAAATGATAGAACAAAATTGACTAAGAGAGTTTAACCACAGAATTGTAATACCTATCATAGAACAGAGTGGATTTTTTTTATATTTTGTTGAATCTTTTCCATGATTTGTAGATAATTTGATAAACCAATGATATTTTCCTGTATTTCAAAATACAATTAACCATGTCACCTAAAATACTGGAATAATATTTTTCATAGGTGTTCCCATCTCCACCCCATGGGAAGATCTGATTTGTACCAACAGCTTGTGAACTTACCCTTGGTGATTTCCTTGTAGATCTAGGATTTCCTTTTTATTTTAATATTTTTTATAAAATGTGGATTGAGACTTGAAACCATATTATTAAGGTAAAGATCAGAAAAATGTTTCCATTTATATTAGTATTCCTCTCTAATGGTGTAACAAGACAAACACTTGTAAAGATTAATATAACCTGCTCAAGAACAGAGATAAGATCCATGGCAGTAGCTTTGAATTGGCGAGAGAGAAGTATGAGTTCCGAATCTTGTTCTGCATGCTCCATTTCTAAAGATATAAAATCGGAGATCTTATTAACAAGTACGAGAGGAATTAAAATCACTATTACAAGAGTTTTCTGTTTATACGGTGTGTTGGAATAAAAATCTCTAAACCAACTAGTTCTATGTAGGTAAAAGACATCATTTCCCAACCTTTGATAGCTTAGAGTCTTTAAAGATTGAAAAAGGAAGACAAAGACCTTCAGTGTTATGGTAGTTTCAAGGTAACATTAACATATACAAGACACATATTGAAATAGGTAAAAGTCCTATAACGAAGCTGTCTTGTGTCAAGCTTCACACCTTTGGTTTTCCTTTTCTGACACCCACATTAAAAAAACACTAATTTCTTCAAATCAAATATTTTAAACTTTCAACGTACAATTGGAAAATACTTTATTAAGAAAATATCATACACTATCATACACATAGATGGTTTTAAGCCATACCACTAGTCATCAATCTAATTAACACTTAAAATAAAAAAAAATCTAATTAACACTTACCAGATTTTGTCATATCAACATGAGAGACTTGAGCAACATGATATGCCCCTCTTGCACTAAGTTCTTGTACGGAAAATCTGCAAAGACCTTCAAGAACAACTATGTATGTCACCCTTCCACTTGGCTTTTCCACTCCCCGGGAGAGACGTAAGGCCCTTGCAGCTACACCCCTGAAATCAGTAACTCCATGACTGAAGGAAATAGACACACACACAAAACTTGAAATATATGTTGAGCTGTGCTAGAAGTTCAGAGTAACAAAGCATCCATTTGAAGTAATGTATCCATTTTGTGGAGCCATGGAAAGAAGTAAGAAACAGGATGGTAAAGAGAAATTTTTTATTTTTTATAATATCAGGATAAAAAAGGCATTGAAAAGGTTCCATGGGTCCCAGGGAATAGGCATTAAGCTGAGATGCCTTGATTACCAACAAAAAAATTCTTAATTTTTCCCTTGCTGTTAAACAACTCATATGAAATCATGATATGTACATTCTAAACTCAATTAAACACTAGCATGACTGTGTGCCATTGAAATATAAAGAACAAGATGACAACAATGGTGATGATGACATAGAACTGCATTATGAACATAAATGTAAAAGTCAACAATAGGCATTCAAAGATAGACCCCTAATTTATTCATATTAAATATGGATCGAAAGAAAAGAAATCAAGTTAAAAAATATAAAGATGAAGCAAAAAAATCCCAACAGGCAGAGTCACTTATGAATAAACTAAAAAGCCAGTTAATGTTAACAAAATAACAGATATGCCTTTTTACAATTATCTAGAGAATGGGAGAATTGCAATAATAGAGAGGAAGGATTTTCTCCAAATGACTAAGGATGCACATATCAACCAACAAGAAATCAAAATGTTAAAGACTGTAAAACCACTGTCACGAATGATTGGAAAACACTAAAATTCCAACACAATGGATGAGTCGGCTCTGCCAATTCTATCTGATGTTGGGCCTATAGTGCATTCAACTTGAAAAACTTCATCAGATCGGACTCAAATTAATAGGTCAATGTTGTCATTACTTTATCTTTTGAGGTTTTATAAAGAATTGTTGGCAACTTTTCTATGTAAATTTTATCAAAACCATGTACAATGAAATGGTAAAAAAATGCAGAGGATGAAATGTGCCAATACTTGATAAATATTACAATTCCATGAAAAGCAACCTATGGTGCCAATGGGGAGATTCTTGAGGACTCCTTCCATCCAGCTTCTGTGAATCTGTTGCATCATCCTGACGTTTCAAGCTATGGTCACCTGGATCATTCCCCACACCTTTATGTAAAGAAGAAAATAGGCGTAAGAAATGGTTCATGGCAACCCCTCTTTCTATTCTACATGTATCTCTAGGACCATAAAAACCACAGAAGTTTGTACCTGGAGACAGCACCGATCCGACAGTTGTAGAATCAGCAGCAGCATCGCGAACAGGAATAACACCAATCAAACCTTTCTCTTCCCTCTGCCAAAGCTCTTGCTCAACTAACTTCACACTGTAAAAAACCCAATCATCAAGTAAACAAAATGACACTATGCTTCACTAACCCCAAAAATAACAACGCAAAGTATAAAATTCTCAATTCGGAAATTCACATTAACCATCCAAAAAGAAGAAAAACCAATGAAAAATCCATATCATCCAATTCATAATAAAAAAATCCAAAATTTCGCATTATCGAACACAAGAAATTTAAGCGCGTAACATAAACTAGAACAGGCCCAATTTGAACACCAGAAAACCGAAACGCACAGCCAACTAAACCATTTTTGAATCCTCCAACGTAAAGATAAAACGTCGTCCACACAATTTGTTATGAGCTCCACAATTCCACGACCAAACGACGCTCGGCCAAGGCAGGCACACACAAAAAGCGAGATAACTCGCGTCCAACGGCTTCCACCGCAAAAACCTAGAGAAGAACCATCGGAAGACGACAAAACGCAACGAATTCACCCACGGACCGCAACAACCAGTTACCTCGCCGGCGAAGTGCACCGGATCCGCACGATCGCCCCGGGCAACAGCACCTTGTTGCGGAAAGGCAAGATCGCCAGGCGGCTCGGTAGCTCCACCGGTCCCTCCATCGCAGCAGCACAGCGGCGGAAGGAAAACGAGGGCGGAGGCGATGGATGATGACCAATCTCCGACGCCGCTTCCACCCGTCCTCGATTTATAGGATGTACAGACGACTGTGCTTTATCGAAGTTCTCTGTCCCTGAAAACGACTGGTTTGGTCGAGGTTCGGATGACGTACGAAACGTGTGTTGTGAATTATTCTTTTTTTTTTTTAACTTATCTAAACAATGACTGTTTCAACTTTTCCATCATTCAACGACTGAAAAATATAAAAAATTTACATTAAAAGTTATATTTTTAATATTAAAATTATTTTTTAAAAATATTAATATAATTAAATATTATATTAAATAAATATTAAAAAGCTTCTACGTTATCGTGTTGATTACAACCTGAATTATAACCAAATGATGCTGCTTAACAAATTTAATTCTCTTTGTTAAAATTGAACCAATTTCTTATAAAATTGTTTAAATCAATTACAAAAATCATTTGGTCAATCTGAAAATTATTTAAATCAATCAAAAAAATCATTCAGATTAATTGATAAATTTGATAAACCGAAACTATTTAAACCAATTGAAAAAATGGTTAGTCATTCGATAAATTGTTTAAACCAACCAATAAAATTACATAAATTTTTCGGCAAAACCATTTAAATTAATCAAAAAAATCACTCAAATCAATGAGTAAAACCAGATAAATCTATCGACAATATTGTTTAAATCAACTGAAAAAATTATTGTCAATCAATAAAACTATTTAAACCAATTGAAAAAAATCACTAGATAAGGCTGCATTCTTTTTTCCCACTCCACTACTCCTAGAGTGGGAAAAATTACTCCCAAGAGAATGTGCAAAAGAACAGGTTGTGCACGGTAATCAAGACCTGTGATTGAACTTTTCACTCCAACTCTTCGCTCATTTATGATCTTGCAACTCTTTTTAGTCACCAATAATCAATTGTTAACTACATTCATCATTGTCTTTTTCCCCTCTTACCGTTGATTGTCTTCCACTCTTAGTACCTTTCATTGCTCTCTCCCCTCTTCGTCCTTTTTCATCTATTATTATCAGTCAACATTTATTGCTCTTCCTTACCTTGCACCCAAATTATCATCTTTAGTCAATCTTTTTCACTCTTCCTCGTCGTGCACCTAAATCACTGTCTTCAATAAACCTTCCTCACCCTCTCCCCTCATCTGACGTCATCATTTTCAATTGACGTTCCTTGCCTTTCATTGCACACAATCGTCATCATCCTCTCCCTCTCTCTCTACTAGTCGTCCATCACTCTCCATTGTCATCGTTATCATCCTTTACATTTATTGTCGTTATCCTCTCTCAAATTTATCTAATATCTAATATAGAATATGAACTATTTTGTCATGATTTTGTATCATTTACTAAAAAAATCTATGAAAATTATTGAGAATACGAAAATAAGTATGAAAAAAAAATTATACACTTGTCAATTTTTACAATGACATTTTTTGAATAAATTTATTTTTATTTAAAAATAACCTAAATTCAATGAAAATATTTCACGAAAAATTGAACTTATGTTGATAAATGTTGGCATTTTAATTAATTTGTAAAATGACATTGAAAAATTTATTTAATTGTTGATGTGATAGAAGTTATAATTACAAAATAACGAAAGGAGCGAATTAAAAAAAAGTAAATGTAATAATAAAAAAGAAGTATTTCTTGTAAATGAAAAAAAAAAAAAAAAAAAAACAATGCCAAGGCACTAGCAATCTAACCACGTGTCGACAGTTAATTAACTTCCACTATTTATTGTTTGTTTTTTACATTTCTAATTAAAAAAAGCTATAACTTAATATTAATACATATATAATTTATTTTCTGTAGATGTTCACGTAATTTATTAGCTATTTCTTTCTTACGGGCATTATTGTTTTTTTGCTTGAATCATACGTAAGATAATACATTGAAGTTAAATTTAATATAGAAATTTAAGTATTTACAATAATTCACAAAGTAATAAATCAAAATTAAATATGACGTATGCATCCAACAACCAATAATAATAACGATAATGATATTTTTTTTATTTTTTTTTTGCATTTATATATCTCACCTAACCATTCTGGACGTACTTCCGGAACAACGAAAGCCAAGGCCTGCGCCAGCCGTCAGTGCATGTGACGGAAGCGACGTGACGTGTGCACCGGTGACGGACGCCGCAAGTATGTGGTCGTCGGCGGCGGCGGCGGCGGCGGAGGAGGAGGAGAAGGATGAGACCGCCCTGGCGTTGGGTTTTCCACAGACGTTTCGTTCGTAGATTTCCAAGTCGTCGCATCTGACCATTTTTGACAATTGGTAAACGAAAATTTGAAATAAAAATTTGTTACGTATAAATTAAATTTGAAATTTTAAAATTTTAAAAGTTTAATATATTTTTAATTTTTAAAAAATTAAATATAAAATTTCGTACAAATAGTTTCGTAAAAAATTTTATTTCTGGATTTTAAACATTTCAACCATGAAAATATTTTCAAATTTTTTTTTTCAGTTATTTTCAAGAAACACAAACACCCCATAAAAGAGATTTGTCTCTCTCGTAGAAATCTTGAAAAAAAAATTTTTTTTTTTTTTGAACTTATAAATATTTTTGTATTGTAGAAAATATGAATTTTTTTTAACTTTTTCATCGTATAAATTTTTTATGAAATTTTTCACCTGTTAAATTAGAAAAATTCTTATAATTGATAAAAATTTTATCACAACATATTTCCTTGACCTCGTGTGTCTTACCCAACCTCCTCCAACTATCACTAAACTTGTAGCTATACAAAAAATGTAAAATTACATTTAAAATGTTAAAATATAGAATATTTATAATTTTTTAAAATTAATTTCCAAATTTTTGTAACATACATAAAAAATTCTAAAAAAATTTCTATTTCCTAATTTTCTTTTTCTTTTTCTATTTCTTAAATTTTTGTTTCTCAAATTTTTTGATACTGAAAAAACTTTCATATGTTATTATTACTGTATAAATTTTTACTTCACAATTTACCATATATTTTACTATTATTTAATGTATTCATTATACACCACTACAATGCATAATACTTACAACAATCATAACCTAAGTCTTCAACATTGATGTTTTTCCAGACATAACTAGGAAAAAGAAATTTACCATTACGGATCCATATCACATGTCACTGTAACAAAAGAATTCATTTCAAAAAATCAATCTGAATAATCAAAAAAGCACTTAATACATTAAGAAATTTGATTTACAGTGATAAATACAAATTAGCATCTGTCACTGTATATCTATATATATATATATTATTTTGGTTTTTATTTACAACATCACCTTTAAAGATAAATAAATACTTAAAAGTAAACTTTTCGGCATATTTATCATCACCAAAATTTCAATCAAAATAACCAAACGCGTCAAACTTTTCTGCTTGATAAGTAAATTTATAATACAATATTCCTTTTATATATTTTATTATTTTTTAACAACTTTGCAATGTATTGTTTCAACGTTACTTTTGTGAGTAGTTGACAAAGATCGTCGCAATGTACATGTGTGTGTTGTGTTGGTGGTATGCAAAGTTGGTTGTCAAAAAAGTGAGCGCGCGCACAAATTGAATCCGGGTTGCGTGGGGTGGAATATTTTTCAAAAATCATTTACTTCCTTTTACTTTTAATAATTTTTAAAAGTATTTTTATTTTTATAATAATATTTTTATTCTTTAATTTACTCTTTTCATTATTAAAATTACTTTTTTCCTTCCTTCAATCTTAAAATTATTCAACTAAAAATCACTTTTTCCTACTTTAAAAGTAGACGAATGAGTTTTGTAAACAAAGCTTAATTAATTATAAGAGAGGAAAGCTGGAAAGTAAAGGGGTAAAAAAAATGAAAATTTTAATTTATTATTTTTCATCATTTATCATCTGATTCCTTGCTCAAACCCTCTTAAAGGAATCTTGGAAATAGAAAAACAAAAAGTGTGTTTAAAGAGAACTCCAATCAACGATAAAATTGAAATTAAAGTTAGTTTTATGAACATAATTAGAATTAAATAGTAATTAAAATGATAAAAATTTATATATTAAAATTAATATAATAATAATAACATTAAAAGTAATTTTAAAAATTAATTGAAGTCAACTTCAAACAAGGCCAAGTAGTTAATTATGGAGATAGGAAAATGAGTGATTATAGAATAGTAGAAAATAAGTGATTATGGAAGAGTGAGAAACTGGTGTTTATGGAATTAATGAAATTAGATTTTTTGCTATGGGTGTCGTAAGTCGATTTTGAACAAAAAAGGAACACCGATCAGATATATTGGTAGTACAAAAGACATGTACCAAACAACAGTTATTAGTATTAGAATTATAGAAGTATTAGAAACTACGAAATTTCCGATAGATTGATGACATTTTAATTGCTGAAAAAAACATCCAAGCTATAAATGAATCGATAGATTATTTGAGGTGTAGATTTTTCCATTAAAGGCATTCATCTTTGTGCCTGACTTAAGGGGGAGTGTTAGCATTCTGTTATTTTCAACTTTTTTTAGCGGTCTAGATTCACAATGTTTGGACCACGTAGATCTTTTCTCACCATTATACATTCCTATCAATATGTTGTAAACCCTAAACTCACTTATTCTCTTTGTTTAATGGTCCAGATATTCATCATGCTTTCCTCACCCTCATCATGGTTAATTGCAGATTCAACAGGATCAATTCCTTTGTTTTTACCACATGTATATGACGAATAGAGCAAGGATATATTCCTTTGTCTACATGGAAAAATTAAAATTAAGCCCTATCTTCTCTCTCTCTCTCTCCACAGTTTTCAGCAACTCCTCCAGTATATAAATCTTATGCTGGACATACCAAAGATATTTTTCCTAATCATGATATGCACCATCTTATGCTGAACATATAAAACATCAGATGAAATCAATATATCTAGGAGATCAAGTATATAAATATTTAAATCAAAACCAATATATTTGAATATAGGATATATAAATACCCAACTATTAAAAAATTGAATCCTGTTATATATGAGTATAAACTATCTAAAATATCTCAAAAACTCTTCGAATTGAAGTCAACACATTCGGCTACAATATATACATATATCCAAATATCCCAGACACAAGAATTTGAAGTATGCCATTCCAATCATGAATTGTCGTGATACTTTTGACATCAGATTGTCTATCATGAAATGTCTGTTAACTAAAGGATTGCAATTTGCAGGAGTGGTGGCAGCTCCTTTTCCAAACAAATTGCACTTTTAGTTTTCTAGAAAAGGATAAAACTAATATACAGCGAAAAAGATAGCATCATTACCTCAGACAAGTTTCACCTCCACAAACGTTCCTTCATCAAGAATCAAAATTTAACTTAACGGGTGATTTTGATTTGATCGCTGAGGTACGCCCATAAAAATTTAGAGCCCTGCAAGCACACTTTCTTTGACCTGACAGAAATAGGGGCATATTGATGACCTCCTCAACCTGGCAATTTTATCGCATGAAGCAAACTAGTCCCTGAAAGGAAAATTAACTTAACAAGTGAGCAGATTAACACACCTTTATCTCAACTTGATCAAAACTATTGGAAAATTTCGGCATTCAAAATTGAACAGACTGAGTGAAATAGAAAAAAAAAACAAGGCCAGTTTCATGTTTGCTGGCAATACGAAGGGAAAATCTGCATGGCCCACCCAAAAGAAATCTGATACCGACTAGAAATTAACCTATGTCGACAATTAATAGCTTCTCTTTTCCTCCAGTGAGGATGTGTGCTTGCTCCTTCACCTACAAGAAGAACTTGTACCAGGGTCATCCAATATCATCTGATGGGGTTGCTTTTGTATCTGGTTTACATGTGCAGAAGCTGGCAGCCAGCACGTAATATTTTCTCTCCATTTACTATTTTTCTGAACAACCGTTTCTTTCTTTTGTGGCTTCTTCCATTAACGTTTTTTTTTTGCTGTTTCTTCATTTTCCAGGTTCTTCCATCATTAAATTTACAATATCAGTATTCCTTCATTTTGTTTCATGAACTTTTAATTTCAGCTGAATAACAAAACCAAGAAGCTATTAAGAGAACAATTGATTATCTCCATTTCTGCAATACTTGGTGATTCAATCTGCATGAACTTGTGTTAATTTTCATTGAATCTAAGTCTCATATGTATTTATATTAATCTGTTTTCATCTATATTTTATAGGCATTTATTTGTATCATATGTGATTCAATTACATTTTACTAACCTGTTGCATTTATTTGTTTCAATATATTTACATTTATTAATTTTCAATGATTATAGCCTGTTTTCGAAAAATTCCGTTTAAACCCCCATTTTTTAAAAAGACTTTTTCAATCCATATAATATCCATTTTTCAAAACGTTGTACTAGATGAGAACATAAAATAAAATAATATCCATTTTCCATAATATTTTTTGTTGATTATTTTAATAAAATAAACATCTAAACTAATGAGTGCATTCTTTTATAATTTTATCTAATTTGACACTAGCATGTACCATAAACTTGTTATAAACAAATGACTATTGTTTTGGTTAATCATAAACCAATAAAAAGAAATGAGATAAATTGTTACTACATAATATTACGTGTATTATGTATTTTAAATTATCTAGATAAAATATAAGTTTGTGTAATGCATGGGACTATTGCTTGTAATAATATAATATGATACAATGAGTTAAGAATAAAAAGGTAAAAATACATAAGGGTGAATTTGTTAAACAAAAAACTGAAAATAGTGTGACTTTTATAGAGTTAAATATAACATAAAGGAACAAAAGTACTGACTTATTTTATTTTTTGATTGACAATATCAGAAAGAATTACTGAACAAAAATTATGACATATAAGATATAACAACTATTATTGAAAATCAATTTGATTTTATGTCGGGAAGATATACAATGGGAGTTATTTATCTACTTAAACAACTAATCGAAAAAAATAAAGTTAGGGGAAAAATCCTCATATGGTCCCCAATTGATCTAGAAAAAAGCTCATATTAGAGCACCTGGACACATATTGTGATGGATATTACAAAGAAAAGGAATATCTAAAGGCGCAAATGGTTTAGTTCAGTTCAATTTCATTTGAAGCAAACCACATGTATCGGTACAATTAATATTTAAATTGAACCAATCTGATTATCTTGGTAGAACTAACAAAACAAAACTGAGTAAAATTCGGTTGAACACACACACACCACCTAGGTGTCCTGGCCTACAACCATGCACCTTGATAGCTTAATAACTATCACACAAATCTGTCCAAAAGGCACTTCCCAAGTGGAAGTAACACAAAAAACCAAAATTACTTACAAATAGAATCTTAACAGATATAATGAGGGTAGAAAGAATGAAAAATACTCATTAGTCCATCACAAGAGTTGACCAATTAGAAGAGAATAGATGAATGAAATAAGTTTCAGATTTGTAACTTAGCATGTGACAATAAATTTGGCTACTTACCAATATTTGATCATGCCATCCCATCCACATGTTGCGACTTTGCTCTGCTCCAATGGATGCCACACACATCCAATGCAAACACCTTCATGGCATTTCAATGTCCTGAACACTTTACAACTCTTCCAGTCCCAAAACCAGCACTTTCCTTCCCCATCCCCTGACATCACAAAACGTCCATCAGGTGAGAAGTTCACCTGGCAAGCATAGCCTGCTATAATGTGCCCTGCAAATCTTTTCTTCTTGTTGAGTTGAAACCTCTCTTTTGTGCTATAAATGAGTATCTGATTATCCAGGCTTTGTGCTGCCAACCAACTTGCATTGGGATGAAGAGAGATTGAAGGCATAGAGTGCATATGTGGCTCACTTATGTACTTAATGACAACTGGGATTCCAAATTCCCACACTCGAAGAGACTTGTCATCACTGGAAGTTACAAACCTACGGTTGTTGTCAACGAAAGTGATGGTATTGACAGCTCCTAAATGCTGGTCATATTCTTGGGTGATCATGCCGGAATTCATATCCCACTGGACAATCTTCTTATCGCTCATTCCAGCAAGAAGGATGTTCTGCTTGTCTTCATCAGGATTAAGCTTCACCACATAGGGAATCTTCCCAGTAGAGAAAGTGGAGATCACCTTCCCAGTCTCGGTGTCCCAGTACTTGATGTTCTTATCGTACCCAGTACTCAAGAATTTGGTACCATCGTTGGAGAAGGAGATGTCTCTGACAGCCTTGGAGTGCCCCATGTAAGTCCTCATGCATTTTCCAGTGTTGAACACATCCCAAATCTTGATCTTGGAATCCATGCTCCCGGAGAGAAGCAGGTGCCCGTGCTTTGGGAAGAATCTGATGGCCGAAACGCCCCTGGTATGACCGCTCCAGGTGTGAACCAACCTCTTGGGAATGTAGCAATGGTCGTTGTTGGCCTTGATGTCCTTGGGCAGCTCGATCCACGACCTTCCCTGATAATCCCTCTCCTCCTTGCCGTGGAATGTGCTCTTGTCGACGTGCTCAGCCCTGTCTGCTCTCCCCTCCCGGACTCTCTCCTTCTCTGCCTTCTTCTCGGCGTACTCTTCCGCATACTTCTTCTGCTCCTCCGTGAGCTCCTCCTCCAACCCTTCCTTCTTCCCAGCCCAAGGGCTCTTGCTGTTCTTCACGAGCCACTCCTCGGTGGCGGGATTATCCACGTCCGATCCCGCACCTACTTCCGGCTGCCCTTCCCCATGCTCATCCTTGCGGGCGAGTCTGCGTCGCTTCTGCTCCTGCTGGGGTATGTTGTACACGGAGAGAGATGAATTCTTGGACAGCAAATCAAGGTCTCCGACGAAGGCCTTGGGATCCCCGGAGGGATCGGAGGCGTATCCGTACTTGTGGAACGTGTTGTACTGCTCGTCGAAGAGGAAGGGCTGGACGAAAGCGTCCTCGACGAAGCCGAGCTTGTGGTTGCGCTGTCCCTGGGAGAGGCCGTCCTTGGCGTATGGGTGGGCAGGACCGTGAACGGGGGCCCATAGCTGGTCGTGAGTGGGGTTGTAGGGCAGAAGGCGCTGGGTAGGGTCGATGGCGACGTCGCCGTGGGCCTGCGTCAGGGCGAGGGCGGTGTCGTCCACTACGGGGGCGGAGGACTTGGACGGCAGCGAGAGGTGCGGCGGAGACGACTCCGGAGAGGACGACGCCGGTTCTTCGCAGCCGTCGGCGTAGCAGGAACGGAGAAGATCCATCTAGGTTTTAGGTCGCCACTGTCGCTGCCGAAGGCGAAGGCGAAGGCGAACATGATGCACGCTTAATCGGGTCGGGTAATCGGATATCCGATGCGTAATGAAAGTAGTAGTGCACATCAAATTAAAGTGCTTAACAAAATATTTCCTGATTCAAGAGGAAGAATGTTTACTGTTTTGAGTGAGTTTTTAATTTTGATAGCATTGATTCCAAACAGAATTTTAACATTAAGCTTCCATTTGTGTTTATAATATTTATATAAATTAAATTAAAATAAATTTAATTTTCATAGATCACTTATTTATATCGATAAAATTAAATTCAGTTTATTTTTTCATTTTTCAGTTTAAAATAAAAATAAAGTCTAAACTCATGATCCATCAACCCATCACAAGAAATGATGAAAACAATTTATACTTCTGAAAAATTTAAATTTCTTTCAAAATTTTCTGATATGTATATACGAACACCTAAAATTCCAAAAAAATTAAAAAAAATTTATTTTCCAAGATTTTCAATACGTACAAACTCCGAGCCATGATCAACCCAAAATGTTGCCAAATATTCCAAATGAAGGAGAGATGAATACATAAAATCACTTATAATATTATTATTACAATATAAATTACAACATATAACTTTCTACCATTTTAATTACCATATAAATTTAACTTTGACAAAACAAACTTCAAATTTAAATTTTCAACTTCCAAAGTTAACACGAGAGCTCTCCTATAATTGGGTGTGCTCACCATGTTCTCATCATTTATAACCAGAGAGAGGACAGATGTGGAGAGAAGTGATCATATGAAACAGAGAAATGAGGAAATTAATTTATAATGCCCTCCTGCGTATATATGGAATCTGAAGAACTGATGTATCATCAGCACCAAATGAAATATTCCATGGAATCTTTACAGTAATCAACATTATATTGCTGCTAGATAGCTGCAACTAGAGCTGTCCTGATCAGTTTGGTCTTGTGTTCCCAAGGAAGAACACCACTTTTTGAAAGCTAGATCTCATGTAACTCTCAAATTTCATGCCAGTTGATCCTAATAATTCGTCTGTGTAAGTTAAAAAAATCTGACGAACGAAAAATTAAGATAAGAAAGAGGGGAAAAAAAGAAAAACGAAAAATAATTTAAGATTATTTACGTGCATTACATAAATGAAAAATTAATTTTTACAAAATTTATTAATAATATATATTTTAATATTTCAAACATAATTCTACATTTCGATACACAAAATCAAAAAAGTATATCGTAATGAAATTTGAAAACACACTCTCTCGTGCAGGTGAAATTTAAAAATACTCTCTCTTATGTAACAGGTGAAATTTAAAAATACACTCTCTCATGCAAGTAAAATTTAAAAACATTTTCCTTTATGCAGGTGAAATTTAAAAACACTCTCTCCCTTAACTTTAAAAATTCACTTACGTACGTATATTTCGAACTGTTGTATTAATTAATTTAAAAAAATTAATTAATTTTTCATTAATTACGAATACGGTGATTAAATTTGAAAGAAGTTTGTGGATTTTTTTTAACTTAAATATTATGGTGGATTTTTAAAAAAATAATTCGATTTTAATTATGTAGTGTTTAATAAAACTAATTTAGGGTAGATTTTTTTTTAACTTAAATATTATGGTGAATTTTTTGTGTTAAAATAAATGGACTGCTTTTACACGAGTGTCATCGATGGGAGTGTTTTTTTCGACGCGGAAGTTTTTTTTTCGGACACTCTCTCTCTTCATCAAACACCCATTCAACTTTGATCCAACGGATACCTACAGAAGTGACTTCTGTAGGCACCTACAGAATCATTTTACCTATATATATATATATATATATGGACTTTTAAAATTGTTTTAAAAATAATTTTTAAAAAAATTATAAATGGTATCTAAATGGGTATGAAAAGGAAAGAGGACATAATTAATTGAATTAAGCCAACCCAACATAACTATCTTGACGAAAGGTATATTCCTAATATATTTATGTCATATATGCATGAATTCATAACTGGACTTCTTGTTCTTGACGTTGATGTTATATCTACTATAGTTTAATTTAATAAAAAACTCTTCAATGGTAGGCATTATTAGAAAAAGAGTCGATTATATCTTCTTCTTTTTTGAAATTGATAAGAAGATGCGGACATTAAGATTTAAACACTGACAAAAAAAAAATCATGACCAATTCAACAAATATAATTAAATTAAAATTGACAATTAAGCCATGGATCATGACAGTTAAGCTTAATTTATTTGTTGAAGTTCTAAGAGTTTCAATTCTAGTTGCACATAAATTCTGTCATTATTATTACACAAATTATATATAAATCTTTATCACATAATTTACTATATAATTTTAATACTGTTTGTTTCATTACTCTTAACTTCAACTTTCAACCAAATGCACTCTTAGTATATATTAAACTTGAACTAAACCCATCAAACCCACTTGATTTTCCTAGCTAGGTAGCTGTCTTTTGAACATGAGGTGGTCCTCAAGTTTAATTTAACTTGAAATTTTGATTAATTAATTGAAAGCACTACTCTAGCTATATATGAGGTCACAACTAGAGAAAATAAGAGAAATTCAACTTGAATTTGCAAGCAAAAGGGCGCAAAACAACACTAGACAAGAAGCAAAGACAGAAAATGAGAGGAAATTAAGGATTAAGCTTGACCAAGGTTGTGTTGTGTTTGTTTAAAAAGTAGAATTAGGTAGGGTCGAGGGTTCATGTTTTTCAAAAATTACATGATTTACGATGTAAGATTTTAATATTGTGCTTTAATGTAAAATATCAAAGATGTTTGATAAGACAATTGTGATGCATAACAAAAAAAATAGAAATATACAATATTTACGGTTTAAATGATACAAACCCAAAAGAGGGGTAAAAAACCAAGAAAATTAAACAGCTTATTATAAATTAACCTGCTTCGCTTGGTATCATATGTCAACTTTAATTCATCCCACCATCTGATATCGGACAAGATCAGGTTGGTCCAATATCGAAGTAAAGAAAAGAAAGAAGGAAAAGAAAGTAAGAAAGAAGGAAAAATGGATGGATGGAGATCAAAGCCCTGTCACCAATGATGCATGCTAAAACAAAGGATGGGTCAAACAAAGGATTAAAAATTAATCTTGTAATTAACAATGGTTTGTGCAAATTAAATTAAGAGGAGATTTATATACTTAGAAAGTACGAGAAATGATAGAAAATTGTAAGAATAATATGTCAATTTTTTTATCATTTCACCACAAACCTCCCTTAAGCTTAAGGTGGCTGGGTAGCTTAATTGGATACAACAGGTGGTGTGGATTTTCCAAAACCTCTTGCGTCTTATTCCTTGTCTCATTCTCCTTAGTTTTGAAGCACTCCATACACATCTCTGAAAAAGAAATTGATCTAGATGCATGTATGTATGTGTATATGGTTTGGCGTTTACTCCAAGCAAACCTTATATATATATAATTATATATTCTTGCTGATTGTTGAGATGTTAGAACCTACCAATCAGTTTAATTGATCGATAGTCATATATATATATTGGAAAAAATAGACTCATATTAAAAATAATAGGTAAAATTGAAACTTTTATGTCATTTATAAGTACTTTTTGCCAACCAATTAATTCTGTGTATATATATATATACGCACAGGTGTACACACATCTACAGTGAATGTGTGTTCTTTATCTACAATGATATATATCTTAACTTCATTGCTAGTTTCTTGTGCATCCACGTTCCAAAGTCTTAATTGGCTTCCTTCAATCTCATCACTTTTCTTTATTTTTTTTCTTCCATCATCTCACATATAATGTATATATAGAGAGAGATAAATTGATGTCTCTGTACATCATGCATTGAAATATAGCTAAGCATCTAATTCAAATTAAACCAACATATATGTATATATATCTATACGGGAAATGATATTTTAGTAGTATCATTAAAGTGTCGTCATTAGTGGTGAGTTTTGGATCAAAATTTTCTCCTTGAATGATTGGAATTTCTTCTGTGTCATCAAAATTTCCTCTGTACACCACCTGAACTTCCTTTCTAAGCCAATGAAATTTCTTTCAAACACCACCGAAACTCTCTGCACCACCTGAGTTTTCCCTCAAAATCACTAAAATTTCCTTTGCACCGCCAGAATTTCTTTTGTACACCGTCTGAACTTCCTCTGCACCATCGAAATTTCCTCCAAGCACCACCGAAACTTCATCCAGTGAATCCACACCACTAGAAAAGTTTTCTAATAGCGCCACCAGAAAATCAGCTTCCTATGTATATACATATATATTTCAAAAAACAAAGTTTAACAATATATGAAGATATATATATATAACTAGCTTGTAGTACATGAGAGCAACCCTAGAGTAGTACTGTAAACATCATTGCCTGCAATTTTCTCTCATGCAAGCATCCACAAACCAAGTCAAGTCCATCATGTGGTGAAATTTGCAAGCTAAGAAAACCTAAAAACACATGGCATGATCGAATAAGCTTTCAATCAAGGTCAGCAGCTGCAGTTGCAACTACTATACATGCATATATATATATATATATATATATATACACACACACATGCATGCACATTAATTCTAATATTTAATTTTGATATTCAACCGTCACCAATAAGTTAATGCATGTGTATTGGTAGCTAGTGTACATATGAATTGGGTCACTACAAGAAAAAAATTATTACTAAAGTAAAGGTTCACTACAGGAAAATAAAGAAAAGGTGACAAATTTGGTTAATTTGTCACCTTTTACCAAAAAATCATTACATTTTACCTTTTAAATCCCATCACCTAAGATTTCAAACCAAAGAAGTCTTTAGCTTAGTTTGATAACAATCTTTCAGTTTCAACTTTAGTTTTACTCAAATTATCACGTATTATCATCATTGTATAAATTCTTTTATACTGTGAAATTCAACTTCTAACACTAACTATCCACAATGTTTAAAGTTAAAGCACTTCATTACCAAATATACCTTTTGGTGTCATTTAACAGTTATAGAAGATTAGGTTTGGGAATTAAGCTTGGTCGTCGCCTCTTGAGTTTTGAATGGTTGGAAATGAGAAAGAGACTTAATCCATCCAACTAATGCATCTAACATTTATAAATATCTTGTTGAATTTTTATCTCAAAAAATGTGGTTAAATTTCATAAAATATCATAAAAATTTTCGAAACTTTGATCTTCACCAGATTTTTCGATCAAATAGACACTTATGGAAACTTATGATCTCAAGTTCAAAACTTCACTAATATGGAAACTTATGATCTCAAGTTCAAAACTTCACTAATACAATAAAATTATTTGAAATTGACACCGACATCATTAAATTATTGTTAGGTATGGTTTATTTATTCACAACTTCAATGATGCATGGTATTTACAGCTAAAATTACTATAGTATAAACAAATGCAATTGTGTTGTACAACACAGTGATTAAAGCTACAAAAGTTAACTTACAAAAATTCCAAACAAACATAAGTTTATCTCTAACTAATTAATAACTCATACCAAATTCAATTACAATATAAAACTTAAGAGAGGTCTATGCACGTCAAAAATATAAGAAAAGGGAAATTTTAAAAAAATTCCTGAATTTTTGGGTATCTGTGCATCCTAAAAAATTTAGAAAAGTTTTAAAATTTTTCTAACTTTTTTCATCATTTTTCACTGTCAAGAAAATTCTTGTATGTAGTGAAAATTTTATAATAACGTAATTTTCTAATCTTATAAACTCTTGACTAGAAGAAAAATATAAAATTATATTTAAAATGTTAAAATATAAAATATTTATAAATTTTTTAAAATTAATTTCCACAACATACACAAATAATTCTAATTTTTTTTCCAGTTTTCCTTTTCTTTTTCTTTTTTTTCTCTAAATTTTCATCTTTTATAAACTTTAAAAGAAGATTTATGTTTTTAAAAATTATAAAAAATATGTAAAATAGTAAAAAATAATAAATTTAAATTTTTATTATTTTCTATCATTTCATTTTCCACCGTACAGAAAAGTATAAATCATCTGAATTGAAGTTAGAGTTATAACCAAATACAACTTTTATTGATATTATTTAAGGGAAATGATTAAAAAAAAAGAAAAAGGAAAAAGCAGAAGAGAGACGAGTAGCTTTTCTTTGCGTGAGGTTTGTACAGGTCCCAGCGCTGCCACGCCGCCTAGTTTGGCCCAAAGCGAAAAAGAGGAGGCGCAGATTTAATAAGAGGGAGACGGCCAACCAACACCGGCCAGCAGCAGCAGCCGCCGCCGCCGCCAGATTTTGCAGAGGAGGTGGGAGGTTGGGAAGGCAGGAAGGAAGGAAAAGGGCGGAGCCACCCACCACCACCATCCCCAATTCTCCTGCTGGAGTGGGTGGGTGGGATATAGATTGATCGCCGGCAGAACAACAAGAACCAGAAGAAGAAGACGACCAATGGCGGTGGGAGTTCGATACCCTCCCACCAATGTATTGACTCTGCGCTTGAAGGTATCATACCGCTACTGCTACTGGTGTTGGTCCTGTTTCTTTTTCTCTTTGGGTTGATGGATGGATGGCTTCTGATGTTGTGGGTCTGTGGTCGGATTAGGGATGAGCTGCTGCAGAGGAAGAAGAAGAAGTAGAAGAAGAAGGAGGAGGAGGAGGAGGAGCATCTGATGGAGTACGGCCTGCGAACCCAATTGCCTCCCACCGATTTCTTCGACCAGCGGCCGTCGTCCCCTTTGTTTCCTCCCGGCGGTGGAGGTCGTGTCATCGTCGTTTGATGCTTTGGTTTCTCGTTTGATGACTCTGTTCTTGTGTCTGAGATGGGTTTGTTGTCTCCGGCAGGAAACAACTCTGCCAACACCGGGAAGAGAGGCAGGGAGTCTGATCCCACGGCCACATCTGCGGTTCAGCAACAACAGCAGCAGTCTCCCGCCGTCAATCTCTTCTCCTTGCAGCCGCAGCAGCATCAGATTTCTTCTTCCGCCGTAGCATCTCCGATCCAGGCCTCTCCCCAGGTCCATTCCCAATGGCAGCAGAAACAGAGACAGCAGCAACGGCACTCCTGGGTATCGACCGGACTGCACCTATCGTTTTCCGACAAGTGCAACCAGCAAGTCGACTGCAATCTCGATTTCTCCCCGCAGATCGATTTGCTCAAGGACGAAATTGACCGGCTACTTCATGCCCAGGTGCCCTAATCGACTGCAATCTCGATTTCTCTGCAGCTGAAGTGGGTCTCTTTAATCTTCCCCCTTTTGCGCAGATGCAACAGCTCCAGCATACGTTGGGGGATATGCGACGGAACCACTACCGCGCGCTGTTACTGGCCGCGGAAAGGTCGGCGAGCAGGGGAATTCAGGGGAAAGCGGCGGAGCTGGAGTTGGCGAGAAGGCGGAACGCCGAGCTGGAGGAGACTCTGGCGAGGCTGAAGGCGGAGTCGGCAGCGCTGCAGGCTAAGTCCAAGGCCGACGAGATGGCGGCAGCGGCCTTACAGAAGCAGCTACGTCACGCCACGGCGGCCGCGCGCTCCGCCGTGGTGGAGGACCCGGGGGTGTCCGACTGCGAGTCGGCGTGCGTCGACCCCAGGAGGGAGAGGGAGAGGAAGTGGGAGAGGGGAGGGAGTCTCTGCCGGTGGTGTTGGTCGGCGGAGGCAGCCGTCGTACTCCTTCCCTGCAGGCATCTCTGCGTCTGCCGGAGCTGCGACGCCGCCGCCGCCGCCGCCTCCGGCCGTGTGGTTTGCCCGGTGTGCTCGTGTGTGAAAAGCGCCAGCGTCCAAGTTTACCTATCCTAGTCCATCCACATTAAATATTGACTTTTATTATAAAAAAAATAGACAAAAAAAACAATAAAAAAAATGTAAATACTCATCTGTTTCTACCTTTATTTTTTTTCTTAATTCTTAGGAAATTTTCTTCAGCGGAGGAAGAACACCTTTTATCTGTGTAAAGTTTAAGATTTAAGGTTTAAAATTTAATGTATCTAATGGGTGTGAAATAAAAAGGTACAACAGAGATTGAAATTTTAATCGATGTTTATAGGTTAGTTACCGGGAAGAAAAGTTTTCTAATAGCACAAATTGGTTGGAAAAGATTTTGATTGTTTAAAGATGATATTTAGAAGAAATTTTAACGAGATAAAAAAAATTAATAGAAAATTTTGATAATATAAAATAAGTATTTTACAATAATATTGACATTTTATATTAAAATATTTACATGATAAATTATATATTTTTTAAAATAACGTAAATCTTACATTATTTACTTTTAACTTAAATAAATGCACTTTAAATAAATATATAAGTCACGGGCCTTATTGTAAGAGTATAACAGTAGTATATACGGCCCATGTTAAATTAATATGGGCTGAGCCAGCATACTTTGCCGGCCTTATTTTTTGTAATCATGGGCCTCCTCCCGGCCCGTTTGCTGAAGTTTTTTAAAATGTTGAATAAACAATAATAGTCATATTCTATAGTTATATTTATTATAGAATTTTCCTATATTTGATTAATGTTGAGTAGTATTAAAAACTAAAAGTTCTACTTTAAAACGGTAAGTGTTGAAGTCAATCCTCGTTAACTTTGAGAATTAGATAAAATTGAAGTTAAAATTAATTTTAAGAATATAATTAAATTTATATAGTAATTTAAAAAATAAAAATACATCTATTAAAATTCATACAATAATAATAATATTATAAATAATTTTAATAGCCAATTAGAATCGGTCCTAAACGAGACCTTACATTCATCACAAGAAGAGTCCACGGGAGATGAAAAATTGAAGTGACAAAAAAACTAATATTCTTTTCCTTAAATTTTATCTTACATAAATATTAAAAAACTTAAATCTCCATAGATATTATAACACAACTTGGGATACATTTATTTTGAACTTTAGTAGAATCAGTTTCAATAATTAAGTTGAAAGTAGTTTTATAAAGGGAATAGATTCTTTAATAGCGTCAATAAAATGTGTCACTTTTGAATGGTTCAAATTAAATATAACTAATTATATGAAGTAAATTCATATAGTTAAGAAGTAACATGTGATGTGTATGATTACTTTGTAACTATATAAACTTAATTTATATAGTTAATTAGATTAAATTTAGACTGTTAAAAGTAATACTACCAGAAATGACATCATTAAAGTATTTTTTTTATTATAAATAATGTTAAAATTGTATAGTCAATAATAAAATAAAAATTTATATAAAAATTAAAAATTTTGGTTTGCAAATGCGGCGGAGCTCAACGCATGCTACCTCCAGTCCCGGCAGCGCAGGACGCCTCCTGCACAGCAACCGCGGACCGAGGCAAGTGGTGGTACCGCCGCACGCTTTTGGTTTGTTTAATTGTTTTCTGCCCGCTTGGTAGCCTTGACGACGATCGATGATTTGTTTAAGTCCATGGTTTGGATCTGGGCATGGATCGAATAAGATATCTATATCTATATATATGTGTGTGTATGTGCAGACGACTGGTGACTGTTCGACAAAATGCGGACCCAAACTCCCAGGCAGCAAAATTGGTCGCCGGAGATGATCAGAAGAGTACACATTAATTTGTTGGGTGGACGCGTGGGTTTAACTAAGCAACTCGCCGCCGGTGGGTTGTGCATGCCCTTGGTTTAGTTCATCAGCTCAACAAGTGATCGATCATCCGGCATGATGTGGCATTAATTTGTAGTTTGGTGAGTTTGGTCGGCGACACCGGACCGGCCACCACCGTCCAAACCCACCAAACTGTGATTATATTCATGGATCAATATATATCACCACTGTCGGTCACCTCTACCTCGTCTCTCCACCTCTTCCTTCCTTCATTGGGGTTTGCTGGGGAACAGATCGCCGTGGAGTGGAGCCCCATGTGTCGCGGTCGATCCATGCCTACATCGCTTCTTTACGAGCTTTGAGGGCTTTGGTATGTCGAAATGTCGGAAAAAGAACAAATTTTAAAAAATATATATATTAAGATATTTGTGTATTTTTGAAAATTTGAAAAAGTTTACATTTTTTCCATTGCCATACGTATATATTTTTTGAATTATTTTTTACTTGTCAAGTCAAAAATTACGATGAAAATTTTATTATAACGTATTTTCCTGATTTTATGTGTTTTACACTATTTATTTCGATCATTGCTAAACTCATGACTACAAAAAAAATGTGAAATTATGATTTCAAGTATTTCCAATTTTCATCGTTACCTTCATATTTCCTTACATACTCTTCTCATTATTTTATCATATCTTATCTTCTATCACATCAATATTTATATATTTTAAATGATATTCATTTACAATTTAATTAAAATAACCAAACAAAGGAAATTCTACTCGAGTCAGAGGAAATTCCGTTCGTCTTAGTATCCATCAGATAAAGTTCTACTTAAGTCAAAGGAAATTTCATTTGTCTTAATATCTATTAGAGGCAGTTTCGCTTGAGCCAAATGAAATTTTGTCCATCTTAGTATGGACTACAGGAAATTTCACGCGAATTAGAGGAAATTTTGTTCGTCTCAGTATCCACAAAAGGAAGTTTTGCCCAAGTCAAAGGAAATTTCGCTTGTCTTAGTATCTACCAAAAGAAATTCTACCCAAGTTAGAGGAAATTCTGTTTATCTCAATATCCATTAGAGGAAGTCCACCCAAGCTAGAGGAAATTTTGTTCATCCAAACGAAAATCTATTGATTTCAGTTTTTTTTAAGCTACCTTGGGAAATGTGCTAACATTGCGTAGTGTGAATGACAAAATGTCGTTCACTAGTTGAGTAGAGAAAAAATTGATTTTCCCCGCTCCAAGAGTGTCGAAGTGGGGAATGTGAACGCATCTTATATTTGAAATGTTAAAATATAAAAAATTTATAAATTTTTAACTTTATCCTCACTCACCCTCATCACATGTTCTCCTTTTCAGTTCTTCTTCCCTTCTTCTTCTCGACCAAACTCTAGTCTGCCGATGTTTGACGACCTGCTCGTTTCACTGACGCCTGATCGCCACTACCTGTCGCCCCTGCCTGACCACCCCACCTTCGCCAAGCTTGCCGCTACTACCGTCACAGTCAACCGCCCCTACGCTGCTCCCTCCAGCCCTCCTCACCCCCTTGCCCAGTCGACCATGCTAGGCCATGCCATGTCAGTTTCGTGCTATGTCGGGCTAGCACAGAGTGGCTGAGGGCCGGCCCAAGCACAATCCACAACATGAATTTTTATTCGTGCCGTGTCGAGTCGTGCTGAGCCGTGCCGAGTCGTGCTGAGCCGTGCCGAGTCGTGCTGAGCCGTGCCGAGTCGATCTAATACAACATAATTGACATCTCTATATAGATGACATGATCAGATACATTACTTTAAAATTTACCAATGTTTAGAAAAGAAATACGTTTATTTATTTTAAATGCAGTGTTTACTGTTTGTAGATTTTAAGTTGATGCATTTAAATAGCTGAATGAATAAATACTTATAGAACAGCAGAATTATTATTATTATCATAAAAAATACTTTCACGTACATGAATATTGAAATTGATGGTTTGAATCATGTTAGATTGAATCTCAAACCTGAACATCAAAATTTGAGCAGTGGGGTTTTCTAAATTTGTAATTTTCATGTACAGATGTAGTTTTAGTTTGGATGATTAATTAAAAGTGGAAAGTGAATACAATAAGAACTTGAGCATTTATATATATGGAATAGACTTTCTAGTGGTGCCACTGGAGTTTCATCTTTAGTGGTATCACTTTTGAACAATTTAGATTAAATCTAACTTAACTTTTTGTTGTAAGTAAAATGATATGGAATACGAAATTTCATTAATGTAGTAAAATTATCTCAAAAGTAATAATTTTAAAAAAATCTTGACGTTCGTTAAACTGATTTAAGTTTTAACTTTTTGACTTTTATTTATTACACAATCAAGCATGTTTTGATACCGAGGATTGAGGTAATAGTGACAGATTTTGATATGTAAATCAAATATACGTTCGGCATTGAATTTCAAGTTATAGTGACGGTCCTAAGTAGAAAATGAATCTAAATGTTTACATTTGTCAATATCTTTCATTTATTACTGATTGAATTTAAGCTAAAATTATACATTTTTCTAATATGATTTTGACATCAATGGAATCTTACACTTAACAACTTCAAATGTTTAACTTTGAACGTTTCAAATGTGTTAAATGTTAAATCATAAATTCCGTAACATTCACACTTTTTATTACAGTTTCTTTCAAAGTTTAGATTTACAAGGATTCAAATCTTTTGACTAAATAAATAATAAGAATTTTTTTACTACTAATTTTAATCAAGTAAAACAAAATAATATATATATCATGACCTAATTATTCGACAAAATATATTGCAAACCATGTACTGTACTGAATTGATCGCAAAGTCTCTCTCTCA
>JAMKPZ010000867.1:0-16114 GCA_024699675.1 Amphibolis antarctica | reverse complement strand
AGTCACCAGAGAATGTCTCAACTTCTTCACACAACTCACCACATATGTTCATGGATAAGGGGAGGGAACAACATTCCTTCCTCACCTTTGGAGACAAACGTACCAACAATTGTGCAGGTAAACAAGCCAGTCGGATAGTTTAGCCGGCTGCCGCTTAAGAGACCCGGCCACGCAACGGACCACAACCCGCACCAGAAGAGATGTCACATAGAAAAAGAGTGGGCTACCGGGTAAATCAACCAGCCGCTGCCCACCAGTCACGGCTACCCAAGGATGGTCAGCGCCTCGACGCATCCCACGCTAAAACACTAACCGTTCTGTGCAAGAACGATGGAGGCATGCCGGTTCCCGTTTCCCTGGGAGGTGTAAGTCTACCCTCCCGACGCCCCGGAAAGATTTCCGGGATGACGCCACCAGCATGCATCCTTGCCGGCAGCGACTGTTCGAGCGTACGAGCAAGTACGACCTGGTGGTTCCCGTTTTCCCGAGGAGGTGTAAGTCTACCCTCCCGATGCCCCAGAAAGATTTCCGGGATGATGCCACTGGCACGCATCCTCGCTGGCGACAGCCGTTCGGGCACACAAGCAAGTACAACTCGATGGTTCCCATTTTTCTCGGGAGGTGTAAGTCTACCCTCCCATGCCCCGGAAAGATTTCCGGGATGATGCCACCGGTACGCATCCTTGCCAGCGGCGACCGTTCGGGCGCAAGAGCAAGTACAACCCAACGGTTCCTATTTTTCCTGGGAGGTGTAAGTCTACCCTCCCGATGCCCCGGAAAGATTTTCAGGATGACGCCACCAGCATGCAACCGCTCGGGCGTATGAGTATGTACGACCCGATGGTTCTCGATTTCCGGGAGGAGCAAAGCTGCCCTCCCGATTCCCCTCAGAGGCTTCCGGGATAAGGCCACCGGCATGCATCCGTGCCAGCCCTGGCCAAGCGGGGAAGATGAACTCTTGTCCCCAATAAGAGAAGCGGCACGATACACAGCAACCGGTGTTCTTACTAGGAAATCCAACGTCCCAGCTGGTTGTATTACCAGACTTTCGGCTCTTTAGCCAAAAAGGTCTGTAATGGTGACCACTGTATCCTTCTCTCTCTCATTTATCATCGGACCCCATGCAAATCATCGCATTGGTTGACCCTTACTTGTTTTTACCGAAAGGAATAAGACTATTCCTCCCAATGCCTTGGGAAGTCTTCCAGGATGAGGCCAAGTGTGGCTGGACTGACTGTCGTGATTTTCTGTTTAGAGCCGAAGAGAGGCCGGGATTGCCCGGGTTGTCTAGGGGTGCCTAACACTTTCCCCAATAGTACCCTGAGCCCCGTATCCAGTTCTCTCATGTTTCATATATCGTTACATAATTCCCGTGGTTTTATTGTTTCGATGGTGGAAGGACTCCCCATCCGATTTTCCTTGTTTTCTACCCAAAAATAAGGTGGCGACTCCGTTCAATGAGCCATCGACCCCACATGGTGATGCACTCACACAGACACCTTTCAATTCTTTGTACCTCAGCCCATCCACCGACCCCGCCAGCGGAAACCCATGGGTTTCTGATTGATAGCTGGATGAAAGAGAGGGTACAGTGGAATACCTATATTTTTTGGTTTTTTAAAGATTTTAAAACACAACAAACAATACAATGCATGAAACACAATATAGTATGAATAACTTGTAAAATTAAAATGCAACATTCAACATTACAATAAACCTAAAAACATTGTCTAAATATCGTAACCGACGACATGGGTGTTTGTAAATTCGTGTGTAAGTATAATAAGGGTAAAGTAAAAATAAAGAAAATGAAAATGGAAAGAGCACCTAATGCTTCATTGTAATTTCTTCGTTCAAAACTTGCTTAGGCTGGGAACTTCTCTTTGTCTTTACTTCCAGTCGACCTGGTTGTCAATCTGGCAGGCCTTCCTTTCGACCTTGCAATGAGATTTTGGGCATCACTCTGCAATTACATGAAGGAATAGAGGAGGAAGCAGCCAGCATTGAGAGTCTTTCCTTCAAGGATATGCTCAAGTTTAGAAAAGAATAGCAAATACACTACACGAATGGTTGGAGAAGAGCAGGTCGTCGATCTCCTCTCAAAAGAGATGATTGGGTGGAAGGTGGAAGATGAGAAGATGGAGAATACTCTATGAATGGTAGATGGAGGAAGAAGAGGGGGTTGGGTTTAGTTTCATGGCTACGAGACTACTTTATAGGTTGAAGGAGTTGTAGTTCACGAGCTAGCAGTTAAGAAGGACGTGGTGCACATTTGGATGTGTGAGATCATTCCAAGCAAGCCACTTCTTTAACCTATTTGTTCATGTTCTCCATGGTTGACCTTCAGTTAAGTTAAATTCCTCAATTCTACTCTTCTACACATTTCCGTGTAATTTCTCATCGAATTTCCCTAAAAATACTTAAGAAATACCTTTCATGAAACACATCATATTACAAGAGAAATAATTCATAACATTTAGACCTTAACTATGATTGCAATTGCTATTACATCAATCAAATTCATTGCACAGAACAAACAAGGTATAGGCTCGAGAGTAATCTAGTTTACTGTCGCATAAGTTCGACGGTAAACAGCTTAACCCTTAGACTCTACAGTTAGACATAAATCGTGATTTTTTTCTGTGGATTAATCACTTTATCAACAACCTAAAGAGTCAATTGTCAATCATTCATTCCTTTCTCAATAGATAATCAACATAAACATAATTAACGACTCAAAACTTAATTCATGCATCATTAAAGTGAATAAACATGCATAATGCTCAAAAGTATAGTTAATGTTGTAATCATCATAATTCAATGCAAAATGCAATTAAAACTCATTAAGACGCATGAATTAATATCAATAAATTACACACTTTTGAGTTTAAATAGTTGGGCTGACTAGTACTTTTCCCTCTCAGAGCTAGAGAGAGGTCGGGACTACCTAGGCTATCTCGGGGTGCCTAACACCTTCCCCAAAAATACCTTGAGTCCCTTATCTAGTTCTCTCATTTTAATTGGCACCATTCACTTTCATGATAGTGATGATACTTCGCACCATTATTTCACATTTCCAAGTTTTTATCCTTTTGATGGTGGATGAATCCTTCCCCATCAGGTTTTCCTTATTTTCTACGTAAAAACAAGGTAGCGACTCCGTGTCATGGGTCATCCACCCCATGTTGTAGTGCGCTCCATACAACCATCTTCCTTTCTTTGTGCCTCGGCTCGTTCGTCAACGGGGCTGGCAAAAGTTCATGGGCTTCCGAGCAATCATTGGATGAAAGAGAGGGTACAACTAGAATTAAAGTGAAAATAGTTAAATAGGTTAGTTATTTTTTCTATTTTACAGCATGAATTCTAATAGACAAAAAGTTATTGTATACGCTTTAAACAAATTTTAAGCTTTTCTATGCAAATGTTTTTCTAGAATAGTGTTAACTAGAGATTTCTTTCTGTGTTAAGTTGAGATTTTTGTAAAATTGAACTTTGCTGTGTTAATGACTGTGCAAAGTAGTGTTGAGTAATTCTAAAATCTGGTTCTTGAGTTTGGTTTAGCTGAAGTGTTATGGAGTTTGAGCTTTAGTTCTCATTTTTAAATAGATTTTTATGGTTAGTTGAGGGAGGGGGGGTGTGATTAGTTGACTTTTAATAGATTTTTATGGTTAAATTTGAGATTTCATTGAATTCTTTGTGATTTTAGAGCTAATCATTACACCCTCTATGTTTGGTCTATTGTAAAACTTTTGGCCTCTACATAATGTTTAGCTAAACGTTTCACCCTCTACATCCCTTTTAGCTAAACATTTTGGCCTTGTTGTCTCATTCAGAGCTAAACATTACTGCCTTTGCATCTGGTCTATTGTGAACTAGATGCCCTCGTCGTTCTTCCCCAATGCAGATCCAACAATGAACTCTTTTTATTGATTTGCACTTGATACCTATGGAAGGAATATTTGTAACATGTCTTTTCAAGTGAATTTAATGCAAGATTTAAATATAGGAAAAGACAATAACTGATGGAATAAGACAAATGAGAAAAGAAAAGGCTGAAGAGAATATTTGGATTTAAAATAGAAAGGAAGAGGGTGACTGCATGCATGCACTATCTAACCCATCAGTAGTCGCCTCCAAAGAGCACACGTGCTTTGAACTGGCTGGCAAAGATTGTGTGTAGATCATCCCCTTCATTAGCATTGAATCATCTAGAAAAGGAGGATGAATAAAATAGGGCAAAGGGGGTTCGACTAGCAGAAGAAAGAAGGAGAATAGGAAGCTGACTCTTGAGGTTGGTGGTTGAGAACTCAGAGAGTAAGGAGAACAGACAAGCTTTCTAGGGAATAGAACGAGGGATTGGAGGAGACTCTCCTGGTAGTCATTTGCAGTCGAGCTACCCATAGTGGTGAAGGAGGTGTCTAGGTCAGGTGATAGCTACTTGGAAGTCATTGAAACTCGTGGTGTAAAGGCTAGGAGTAGGTCTTTTGTTAGAACTAAACTCTATTTTTCAATAAATTGTCTCTGTTTTGGTTTGATTCACAAAACTAAAGCTCATTTTCTCACCTTCTCTCATTTTTCAACCATTAGTATAGTTGGGACCTCTGGTTGGGCATTCCACCGAAATCATAGGATGCTCAACACTTTTGGGTGGTAGTGGGATTAGTTTGAGAAAATATTTTATTATGATTTCAGACTAGTTTCTATCGATTATTTGTTGAGTTTATTAGAGTAGGAGTAGCTTAGTTAATTTTAGTTTATTTTAAGAGGACTTGATTAGCAATTGAAACCCTTCTTCAAATATTTTCGAACCTGATTTTGTTGTATATAATTAACATCTTTGTAGCTAGGGTACGACACTTAGAGTAGTTGTAGTGTTTGTTTTTCGTATTTAGGTTTTAAGTTTGTCTTTTCTTTCTATCATCAAGTTGTGTTGTCCTCTCATTTATTTTGGAAACTTCACTTATTTACACTATGTTGAGCTTCATTTAGAGAGGAATTTATTTTAGTAACTGATTAACCAGTCCCTATGGAAGAATGACCCATACTTGCTGATGTACACTGTGCACTTGCAATTTGAAAACTTTGGACTGAAAATCCATCGAACATGCCTCACCGTTGTCTCCTCTCTTGTCGCCATTGTCGTCCCCTCTTGTCATTGCCTCTACCGCATTTGCCTTCATCCATTGCCTCTTCACGTCCACACCCTCTCATGTCTGCCTGCATCTTCCCCTACCATCGTCATCACCTCTCTTATCACTACCATCATCGCCTCTCCCCTCATCATCGTGTTTTGTTGCCTCACCCATTCGCCATTGTTAGGTACCTCAAATTTTCCCCTTTCTGGGGAAAAGGTGCTTTCAATAGAATCTTTATGCAACTTCTCCAAATCATGTTTTTCATAGTTACCTATTAGATTTATAAAACACCACTAGAAATGAGCTAAAATCAGAAATGAATAGTGTTGGATTGACGTATATTTTCCTATAATGTATACTCTAGTATTTCAATTTTTCACATAAAGAAAAATGCACTTGCTAGCCTTGAGATTCATTCTATATAGGTCAACAAATGGGATTGAAGTTAGTTGGTTTAATTGAAAAAAATGATTAAGAATGAACATGATGGTGTACAGATTGAAAGTTTTAGGGATTTAGTTTGTCATTGACCACTAGTCTTTATTTGTGCAGCAATTTAGTTATTTTCTTAATGATTGGAGCAAGTTTTTAGGCATTCAAATTCTTTCCCTTGATTTTTGGAGTATAGATCAAGGTTTTTTATACACATTGTTTAGTTAGCCATTCTTGAAAAGATGAACTATCTTAGAAAATTTGTTAGAAAGTAAAATTTGACTAGTTGCTAGTGATTAGAAGGTGGGGCTTTTACAAACAATACAATGGCATGTGTTGGCATGAGAGTTTAGTGCACCAAATACTAGGGGTTTGTTTCAAATTATGGGTTCTAGGATTATGAAATTATGATGATGTGAAGTTGTGATTTGTTCTTGTGATTTGTAAGTTGTTTTACGTAAAGTTCTAATTTGTGCATTTTTACATGTTGTAATTAATAAATTTTATGGTAAAAATCGTTATTTGTCATGTACTTTAATTGAGTTGCATGTTAATTGCATATTTATAAGGTTGCATGAGTTTTGTTCTTAATTGATACATAAATGCATAAATTAGCCACTTATTATGAACTTAGTTTTAAAAGGGACATTATAGATATATGCAAATTAGTATTTAGTAGTTGTGTTATTATTATTATTAATATGTAATTATTGTTATTATTGCTGCAGAACCAACATTACAATCTTTGCCTCATGAAAAATTATTTTGGAAAAGACCATGTCTAAATGTAAAGCCTGCAAAACGTGATCATGTGTAGCACGCAAGTATGATCACGTTGCAGGTGAAGGATTTTCTACAAAAGGTGAAACGACCATCTAGCCCTTTAGCCATAAAACAAAGAAAAATCTTCACATGGGTAGAAATGTCTACCATACTTCTATAAAAGAGTGCTACACGATAATTAAAGGGTCCTTTTGGATGCTGGAAAGTTGTACCTACAACTAGAGAGTTAGCTACTATTCCATTTCTTGATTTTCCAAGCAAGAGCTTCTAGACTCAGTTCCCTTCTAAGGTGGAGGACTGGAAAAAGGCAATCTAAGGGTAGCTTGTATCGAAAGGCTCCTGCTCCTTTGCCACCCCCTTCATCGAGTGGAAGGCTTGCACTGAGGGACATGTCTGTTGCTGGTTGAGCAAGAATGATCGGTGGAGAACATCTTTGTATCTGGTGACTGGAGAGTTCCATTGTAAAGAGCACCTACATTCACTTGAGCCAAAGGGGTGACATCTTGAAGGGCAACTGAGTGTTGGCGTGCATTCAAATAGTAGACTAAAACTTTGCAGTATAAGATGAGATTAAGGTATAATGGTGGTTAAAGCATTAGAAAGTGACCATTTTGTACTAAAATACAACTATCTTAATCTTCTAAACCTTGGATGTATTTGTATAAATGCGTGTTTGTTTTGAAGTTTTGTACAAATTGTTTTTATTTTACTATTTTTGAAGTGTTCTCTATAAATGGGTACTTTTGTATTTTGTTTATTTTCGTCATTCAAAGTTTTGTATCTGGTTTTCTTTTGGAGTTTTTGAAGTGTTTCTGCAATTCGGATTTTTTGCTAACATCAAACTTCTAACAAGTTTCTCTAACAAATTTTTCACTAACTCACTAACAACTAACTTTGTTTTCATTCACAACTAACTTCGTTTTTACTAACTAACTCTATTTTTTGTATATCTCACTCTCTAATTATAGTTTTGTTTGATCCTTTCTAACATTAGATGTTTTTATTAACTTTACTCATTGTATGCCTATTTTTTAGTTCAACTTCTTATGATTGAGTTAGATGACCTGTTTTATAAGTGTTTGGTATCTTTGAATACATGCATAAGGTCAAATGAAGCTCAGGAAGAAGATGAACAGTATTTGGAATAAATGTACTTGACATTGATTCTATTTTATAGAAATACATATCTTTATTTTTTTTATGTATAAGTATTCATTGGTATATAGTATATAGTGTACATATGTATGTTCTAGAGAGAGAAAAATTGTTTAACGAATTTTTGTTGAGCAACGTGTGCTGAGTATTATATTTGATGATAAATATTTTTTTAGTGTTTAATGATTACTGAAATTATTCTAGATAGTTATGATGATTATTGTTTAATTATTTAACACTTGTATTTTTGATTCAAGTTAAGTTTTTAAGTTGGTGGATTAAGTGTATTAACTTTTTAGAACACGTAAGCTTGAGAGTCGTGGGGGTTCAATTGATTTAGAAGTGTAAAATAAGGGTAAAATTGTCCAAAATCAATAAATAATGTCACATGAAAAAGTTACGTTCACACGTGATAAGAACTTGGTGTTTTAACGTTAAAAATCCAAAAGAAATTGGAAAACTTATGAACAATAAATCAAAGTTTTAACATGGGCACATGATTTCTTAAGTCAGCACGTAGTTCCATTTGGGGACTTGCTATGAACAGTGATTCAGAGTTTTAGCATTAAAACTCTAAATGTTTTTGGGAAGTTAGCATTAAAAGCCCAAAACTTATCGAGTAATGTACATGCTTAAGGATCTTGTTTTAAAATTATTAAAAGTAATGCAAAAACTGTAAATAATACTACAAAATTATCTAGACCCTTATGCCATACATTAATGCTTGTAAATAATTTAATTATTATATTTTTACATTTTTGGCTTTCATTTATACCTCTTGTACAGTACTTTTTTTATTATACATTCACTTGCATCTTTCCATTAATTCTTTATGTCGAGTTCCTTGTGGGATTGATCGGTACTCGTACATACTTATACAACAGGCACCATGCGCTTGTGGTTATAAATGTATAATTTTGGAATTTCTAGGTTATGTTTTAATATTTAATTATATGTAATTGTTTATAAATTAAAAATTATGGGATTCCTACACAAGTTTTTGGTGTCATTGTTGGGGAACTTTAGTGCCATAATGTTTTGCATTATATGCAAGTTTTTGTAAATTTTGTTAATACTATAAATATGCTTTTATGTTTTCTTAGTGTATTATTGTTATTTGTTTTATTTTAGTTGCAGATCTGAATGGATATCTGTTCAGATTCTCCATTTTTCTCTATCAAACTTTAACAAAAATGAAATCTACTATTATTCCAGTAGAGAGCATACTGTAGTGTTATTTTTCCTTGAATCTACATTAGTTCAGAATTCTTTCTAGTATTTGAACATTATTTCCGGAATTTTATAAATTTTACTTCGAATTTTTAAAGATGCATATATCTATTGTTCTTTTGCACTATTTTATTTCCTACATTATGTGTCAAGTTTTTATTTTACACAGTAGTGATATCCTTATTGTTTTCATCAATTCATTCATTGAATCCTTGATTTGTTTGTCTGTTGCTATAGATATTAGTTGTTATCATTGATTTAATTTCTAACTATTTTATAATTCTTTTACAATGTCTGTATAGTGTACGTAGTTAGTGTAAATTCTCCTATAATTATTTTTCTTCTCTTGCAAATCTTCCTTGTAATTTGAGAAAATCTGAAAGAAAATTACTAATATGAGAGTAGGTGTGTTTGAATTTATTTCTTTGAAGTTATTTGCAATGGATAGGGATAGTTTTGCTTTGAAATTTTTGAATCTGAATGTTCAATCTGTTTAATGCAAGATCATAATATTGAAAACTGTCCTGTTATTAATTTTCATGATCTTGTAAGGAATGTTAGCATTAATGAACTATCCTATCCTACTAAAATGGTTGAAAATCAATCTGAATTTGTTGCACACACTTACGCATTTACTGATACATCTAAAAACAATTCTATTGAATGTATTTCTACACTTAAATTCACTGAATCTATTGAAATGCATGTTGAATATATTTTTGATTTGAATGTTAATCTTAATCATGCAATTATGGTGGCTAAACTTGCTTTTCAAGAATTAGAGCTTGAACGAGAATAACTATTAAGTAAAAAAAAAAAAAAGCTATCTTTTGCATTTGAATTTTTTGAATTGCATGATTCTAAAAATTTTTCTTATGCATGTGCTACATGAAGATCTAGAAAAATTATATCTAAACCTATTAAAATTTCTAAACCTTCACCTATTTTACTTGTTTTTGAATCAATTAGTGAAGGGTTAGTTAGTTTTGAAACTAATAAGAATGAAAGGAAAGATAAAGGAAAATTTGTAGTAAATGAGGATAACGAACACATTAAACAAACTATTGCTCCATTTCCTAATAGATTAAGAAATAATGAATCTAAAAACTTACCTTTGGATAAAATTAGTGAAGATTTGAATTTAGTTGAGCCTGTATGTAGTTCTATGTAGATTCTGTCTTCTGTTTGAATGGCAATGAACTTATTCTATTGGAATTGCCAATTGCAATGGAAGGTTCGTTGGAATTGACGATTTGCAATGGATAGTCCTTTGCAATTCTGCCTTTTTCAACGAGGTGCTCATTGAAATTGCCTAGATTTTTCTTCCAATGTTCTACTTTCTGTACAACCTTGTTATTTCTTTCAACCATTGATTGTTTGAATATTTTTATTTATTCAAAACTTATTTCCGTTAGCAGTTACCTATTTCTTTATTTATTTACTTTTTTATTTAGTTATTTATTCATTCACTCATTCAATTGTTATTTATTCATTTGTTATTCTTTGTACTAACTTTATTGTGTTGCAGGAGAAAAATTTTATACTTCCTGTAAGTGTTTCTTTTAAGTTAATTCATGGGTGTTCTTTTCATTCTTTTAGTTGTAATTATAGTTCATAGGTGTTGTAAATATTTGTGTTTTCTTTTATCTATGCTTAATATGTGTCTTCATGTTGTAGTTTGTTATTGGATTGCATGAAAGGTTTGATTTCTTCACTCCATACTTTAATTTTGATTATTCATGTCTATAATTATGTTATGCATTCAAGTCTAGGTATGGGGGAGTGATTAATAACTTGCATGCTATCCATGTGTTTCCCTTGTGTTTTGTGATTTTGTTTTTGTTATAATCATCCTTCTTGAACTTAATTGTTGATTTATGAGCATGAATTCCTTGATTTCTTACATTGAGGACAATGTAATAGTTAGGTATGGGAGGGTGGTTGTTGTTTTGTTGTTTTTGTTTTAACTTTTCGTAAATATGAGGTTTTGTGCTCTTTTCTTATGTTTTGTTAAGTGTTTATGCCCTTAGGTCCTAATTGGTGGAGTCATTATATAACTTATTAATTAAGCTCTTGTTGACCCCATGCTTGAATAGAAGGATCGGGGGGCCAGCTGGCCTATCGCCGGTAATCCGGCACAAATAGCCGGCAACCGGCTCCATGGAAACCCATCTTTGTGCAGATGGTTCAAGGAATTAGCCAGCCGGCCGCCGGCAAGCCGGCACGAATAGCTAGCAACTGGTTCCTTGAAAACCCATATTTACACAGATGGTTCGGGGAATGAGCCGGCCTGCCGCCGGCAAGCCGGTACAAATAGCCGGCAGCCGGCTCCCCAAAAAAAACCCATCTAAACCAACATACTCCCCTTTTGTGAAGTAGTCGAATAGAACTAACCGGCACCTGACCGCCATGTAGTGGTTGCCAGGTAACTACCCGAAAAGGCAAGCCGAATCAATTAGGAGATACGATGGGATTTTATTACTTAAATCTCGCAAATCAATCAATTACGGGGACCGTGTAATCGAACGGAGACATATGCCACCTTCCATCATCGAGCCCCCCCAAAGAAGGAAGTGACCCCTTATAAAAGAAGGGCTCCCCCCTCCCAAAGAAAAAAGCTGCCACCTCTTGGAGAAACCATCGTACGGACACGAGAGATGCTTGGTGCGCTTTCAGCCCTCGGAGAAAACGCCGGCTGGAGGTTTTGAAGAAGGAGAGACGCTCGGAGCCCCCGACGCCTTCTCATCGCACTGGAGCGAGAGCTTTCGACCCCCACCGACGATTCCTTGCAGGTAAGTCCCTCTGTCCTCGTCGTTTTGCGTATGTTTTCACGATGTCTTTTTTGAGCCCTAACCATGTAACACCATCCCCATGCAAGGTCGGTACTAGTGGCCGCCCTCCCGACCAGGTGAATCCACCCAACACGGTCGATTTCGATTCGGTTGCAACCGTCCCATCGGGTCCTTTTACATGGAAACTTTCAGTTTCCAGCAGGTTTTACGCATTTTTACCCAATCTCCGCATGTCTTCCCGGGAAATGTAAGTCTACATTCTCGATGCTGCGGAAAGATTTCCAGGATGACGCCTCCAACATGCATCCTTACCGGCGGCGGCCGTTCGGGTGTACGAAGAAGTACAACCGGCGGTTCCCGTTTCCCAGGAAATATAAGTCTACATTCCCGATGCCCTGAAAAGATTTCCAAGAAGACGCCTCCGGCATGCATCCTTGCCGGCGACGATCGTTCGAGTGTACAAAGAAGTACAACCCGGCAGTTCCTGTTTCCCAGGAAATATAAGTCTACATTCCCGATGCCCCCTAGAAAGATTTCCAGGATGACGCCTCCAGCATGCATCCTTACTGGCGGCAGCCGTTCGGGTGTACGAAGAAGTACAACCCGGCGGTTCCCGTTTCCCAGGAAATATAAGTCTACATTCCCGATGCCCCGAAAAGATTTCCGAGAAGACGCCTCCGGCATGCATCCTTGCCGGCGACGGTCGTTCGGGTGTACAAAGAAGTACAACCCGGCAGTTCCTGTTTCCCAGGAAATATAAGTCTACATTCCCGATGCCCCCTAGAAAGATTTCTGGGATGACGCCTCTGGCATGCATCCTTGCCAACAGCGGGCGTTTGGGTGTATGAAGAAGCACAACCCGGCGATTCCCGTTTCCCAGGAAACGTAAGTCTACATTCCCGATGCCTTAGAAAGATTTCCAGGATGACGCCTCCGGCATGCATCCTTGCCGACAGCGGCCATTCCGGTGTACGAAGAAGCACAACCCGGCGGTTCCCGTTTCCCAGGAAATGTAAGTCTACATTCCTGATGCCCCAGAAAGATTTCCGGGATGACGCCTCCGGCATGCATCCTTGTCAGCAGCGGCCGTTCGGGTGTATGAAGAAGTACAACCCGGCGGTTCCCCTTTCCCGGGAAATGTAAGTCTACACCATCTGCCGGTGGTGCCGGTGGAAACCCATGGGCTTCTGGGTGACAGCCGGAGGAAAGAGAGGGTACAAATTTTTGGTGACTCTGCTGGGGAGACTCGCTACATTTTATCGATTAAGTGACTCAAACTCTCGCTTGTACGACTCTTTACTAGTCAATCTTTTGCTTTCTGTTAGGATTTTTAGTATATTTGCCACATTTGCTAAGCGAAGCCGCTTTCAATTTCATTGGACCATATCACCCTTCTTTGGTATCCCTGCAGATCTTTGTGGACCCTTGCGAATTCTCTGGGCACCGTCTCCTCACGGACCTCTGCCCTACAGGTTCCAGACCCTACTGGCTCCCCCTGTCCTAACTCGCTCACAAGCAAGAGCCATGGCCACCGGTTCCACTGCAGCTTCTGGATCATCCCCTTCCATCACTACAACAACCATTGTGCCACTATCTGTGGTCTTCGGCTCGCCACCGCCTGTCGTCACCCGGACGAACTTCACCCAGCTTGTCATCGTGCCTGTCGGGATCCTGGACCAACCAAGGACACTAGATCTATCTGCGGCTGTAGCATTCGATAATGCCACGGTACATCCTGCACCACCCGCTTCTCCAGCCGCTGAAACTGAAGGTAATAGGTTAGCTCCCACATGGAGCACTGGCCCGTCCTACCAACCACCCTCGAACACCGAGGGCATAGGAGTGGCCAATGCCTTCCTACCACCTCGACTGGGACACTTCGAGCAAACCCTCCTGGCTCACCAGTTGGCACCCTATCAACAGCAAGGGATCGGTTCAGTAATCCCCCCTAGGCCAACCATCTGTGTCCCGGAGAGGCGACACATGGAAGAATACGACATTGTCACCACTCCCGTCGCCGACCAATTCGGCCCGCCGCCACTCCAGCCGACAACCGCCACTGCTGCCACCTTGGTACCCAACCTGTAAGGGCAACTACTACAGAGGATAGCCGAACTGGAGGCATCCTTCTGGAACATGAAGTCCGATCCACCGAAACCCTCCTGTGCCTTCCAAAATCTGTGCTTCTATCCTAAAGCGATGCTCCCTCCTGATTTCAAGATGCCAAAACTAGTTAAATACAATGGGCACGGGGACCCTCGCACACACCTTTTGGCCTTCTACGGAGACATGGTGGCACTGCAACATGAGGAGAAGCTCCTCGTTTGGTTGTTCCAGAAATCTCTCCGAGGACCTGCACTTTCCTGGTACATGTCCTTAGACTTAACAAAGATCTACACCTGGGAACAGCTAGCGTACATGTTCTAGGAATAGTACGCGTATAACTTAGACCTGGCACCAAAGTTGGAAGATCTTCGTTGCCTTCGCCAACGTGAGAATGAGTCGTTCAGTGGCTATGTCGGTAGGTGGTAGGCCCTGGCATCCCAAATCCCAGACAAACCCGCGGAAGAAGACTCTCTGGACATAATTGTGCAAGGTGCTCAACCATCACTAGCAGCCCTTCTATGTATCCAGTCATACTCAACTTTCTCCCAGTTGATCAAAGCTGGTAGCCGCCTGGAAGGATTCTTGAAGTCGTGGAGATTTTCAGCTCTTCCATTCAGAGCCAACCCTGGAGGAAACAAACGTCCCCGACCACTGGCCACGGGCGACAACATGGGGAACAACTGCGGCCCTCGGAGGAAACATACGTCCCCGACGGCCACAGGCGACAACGTGGGGAACAATCGCGGCCCCCAGAGGAATGACAACATCCGTCCATCTCTCGTGACCGTTGTGGCAATAGCACCACCACCATACCAACCACAATAAGTGTACGCCCCGGCCCAGGAGTATCATCCGCCAACAATCACCCCGATTCAGCAGCCGGTCTACACCACCTGAGCGGCCCCTAATCAACAACCTTGGAGGCCCAAGGCTCCACACCTGGCAGCCGCACCCAATTCGCCGACTCACTGGTAGTGGCAGGTAACATCCTCGACAACCTCTCAACAAAGAAACCAGGGACAAACAGTCAGGGCGCTTCTTCCTCCTCTGGTCCTCCATCCTCGCCATCAACGGCCACCAGAGGAGGAAGAAGCCTTCAAGGCCTACACCGCAACAGGCGTTAGCTCCACCAGTAGGAAAATTCTTCATTCGGGTGGTGCCTGCGACTGCTGCGTCTAAAGAACCGGCTATTGCGTTAAGGGAACCAGCCATCGGGACAACCCCACGGGCTCAACCCAAGGTAATTCTCTACTCACCCGTTGCCCCAATCAGGGCAGTCATCCCAGCGGTACCTTTGATCCCTAAAGCCTCAACCGCCGACTTTACTCCCACGACCGGTACTCCAGCTAGCACGGTCTCTCCAGCGGCTGCAACGTCGGCACCACTCCAAGCCTACTTGGCAAAGCAACAATTCATGCCTATGACCAGAACCCCCCCTCCGGCCGCACTCACTTCCGAACAGCACAAAGGCAAGGAGGTAGCCGTCTCACTACAGCCGTCCACATGTACGGGTATAACCAGGTCTGGATAGGTATATCAACCAAAGTCGTGCCCTGGAGGGATCTCCATCCCGGGAGTATCAAGACAAACTTCAATTGACAGCCGTCAACCGGTTGCCGCCCTGGCAGTACCGGCGGCCACCTCCTTAGCACTGGCCGCCCAATCACGGCCACCCCTAGACTTGTCGATCCAATTGCAGGGGATATGGGCAGACATCTGACTATGGGACCTACTTTGATCCTCTACTGAACACCGGGACACACTCTTCAAGGCGATGCAGGTGGCCAAAGTGGACCAAGGTCTCACTCCCAGGGCCATAGAAGGAATGGTGGCCACAGTAACAGTCCCGTCCTTCGTCTATTTCTCAGATTTGGACCTCTCACTGGCTGGGACCGACCACAACCTGTCCTTGTACATCCGAGTAAAATACAAAGACCTTTGCATCGCCATGGTAATGATCGACGACGAATCCGGGCTAAACCTATGCCCGCTACAAGTCCTGCACAAGCTGGGAATCATTTTCCTTCCCTATTACCCTATTTGAGTGAATCATTTTTATGGTGGCATTCGGCATAGGTGTCTCCACTCAAATAGGGTAATAAGGAAGGAAAATGATTCACTTTAGAAAAACTAGGTTAATAAGGCATTAATTCAAATGAAAAAGGAAGACTCAACCCATTACACAATTTAATTTGAAATCCATCTCCTCTAAGGGCAATAGGTTACTAGGAATTTGTTCTGGAAATTCTTCTCTCAATATAATAGGGTCTTCCCCTTAATTCCAATAGCAACACTTGAAACTTACATTCCTCAAGTTTTGTTCTCAAATAAAATACATAAAAGATATTAAAGATGCTAAAATTAAAGCAAATCAAAAATATCAGAAAAACAATTTTAAAATTGTTTTTTTTAACATTTTTAACATACTTAAACTTATATACTTAAATATAAATCTTCCCTCCCATACTTAAACTTTGCATT
>JAMKPZ010000866.1:0-49339 GCA_024699675.1 Amphibolis antarctica | reverse complement strand
ACTTTGTGTTTATACAACACTTGTTCATGGAATGTTACATCCTTCTCTCTCAAGATCCTTCTGTTTTGGTTATCCCAGAAACGATAACCAAGCTCTGCTCCTTCATAACCTATGAAGTAGCATTTTCTGGCCTTTGGATCTAACTTGTCTCTAGCACTATTACTGATGTGAACATAACTTTCACATCCAAACACCCTCAAATGGTGAATGTTTATTTTCTTTCCAGACCATACTTCTTCTGGAATCTTCAAATCAAGAAGAATTGATGGTCCTCTATTAATCAGGTAAGCAGCCGTACTAACAGCATCTGCTCAGAACTCTTTGGGAAAACCAGCATGCAGTCTCATACTCCTTGCTTTTTCATTCAGAGTTCTGTTCATCCTCTCTGCAACTCCATTTTGCTGAGGATGCTCAGGAACAGTCCTGATTAACTTGATTTCATGTTCTTCACAGAACATTTTGAAGTCATGACTGGTGTATTCTCCACCATTATCTGACTTCAAACATTTTACCTTCAAACCAGTCTGATTCTCAACCTCAGTTTTCCATTTCTTAAATACTAAAAATACATCAGACTTATTTTTGATGAAATAAACCCATACCTTTCTGGTGCAGTCATCAATGAAGGTAACATAATATCTTGAGCCTCCTAGAGATTTGATAGATGTTGGTCCTCACACATCTGTATGTACCAATTCTTGCCTCTGTGTCTTTGGCAACCTGGAGTTCCTTGAGAAGCTCACTTTCTTTTGCTTTCCAAGTACACAGTCTTCACAGAATTCTAACTCTACAGATTTTATCCCTGGAAATTTTCCCTTTGTTGCCATAATTTCCATCCCTTTCTTGCTCATATGGCCCAATCTTCTGTGCCATAATGTTGTTGCTCCAACTGAATCAGCAACACTAGCCAAGTATTCATCACTAGGGATAAGATATAAGGTACCAACTTTGTTACCACTAGCAATTACCATGGCTCCTTTGGAAACCTTCCACTTTCCACCTCCATGTGAGATAAACATACCTGCATCGTCTAACTGACTCGTAGAGATCAGATTCTTTGCCAGACCAGGGACATGTCTGACATTCTCTAACTTCCATATGCCACCATTGTGGGTTTTGACATAAGCATCACCAATTCCCACAATATCTAGCTCACTGTTGTTTGCCAGGTAGAGTTTCCTTTTTTCTATGAGCCTGTAGTTTCTCAGCAGTCCTTTGACGTTGGTGGAATGATATGAAGCACCTGAATCTAGAATCCAAGATTCAACTGAACTGTCAGCAGTACAAGCTAGAGCATCTGCAATTTCTTCACATACTGAATTTGCTGCTCCCCTATCGTTGCTCTGCGCCCTTTTTGGTGCCTTGCATTGATTCTTGTAGTGTCCTTTCTGATTACAGTTCCAGCAGGTAATGTTCTTCTTGCCCTTGCTTTTCCCTCTGGACTTTGAGTAGTTTCTGCCACCATTTCTCTGTTGACTTCTTCCTCTGCATTCTGCACTTAAGGCTGCTCCTGAAGTGCTTGCTTGTGAGTTGTTCCTTCTCCGAATGTCCTCACTCAAAATTAGGTCTCTGATATCTGTTAGCTTTAGTTTCTCGTGTCCTAGAGAACTACTAACACCAGTTACCACTGCAGACCAACTTTCTGGTAAAGAAGATAACAAAATTAGGGCTTTGACCTCATCATCAAAATTAATCTCAACTGAACTTAGTTGAGATATGATGACATTGAATTCATTGATGTGATCTGTCATGCAACCACCTTTTGACATCTTCAGATTGAATAACCTCCTTATCAGATACACTTTATTTGAAGCAGACGGCTTTTCGTACATATCTGAAAGAGCTTTCATCAAATCTGCTGTGGTTTTCTCTTTGACAATGTTGAAAGTAACATTTCTGGCCAATGACAATCTGACCACACCCAAAGCCTGTCTATCCAACAGATCCCATGTCTTTTGCTCCATTTCTGCAGGTTTTTCTCCTAACAAAGGCTCATGCAACTTCCTTTGATAGAGGTAGTCCTCTATCTGCATTTTCCAGTACCCAAAGTCATTACCGTCAAACTTTTCAATTTTGAGCTTTCCGTCGTCTGTCATTTTTCCTCTTTAGTGACACCACTGTATCACTCTAAAAAAAGGACCTGACGAGCTCTCCTGGAACTCGTGTTCCACTGGATCTGGGTCGTCGGATGGTTTCCCTTGCGTCGGACGGCCCGGATCTGCGTCGGACGGCTCTGACAGCGTCAGACCGCCCTGGATCTGCAGCGTTGGACGGCTTCCTTGCGTCGGACGGCTCTGGATCTACGTTGGACGGCCTGGATTTGCGTCGGACGGCCTGGATCTGCGTCGGACGGCCTGGATCTGCGTCGTCGGATGCTCTCCTCGCGTCGGATGGCCTGGATCTACGTCATCGGACGCTCTGCTTGCGTCGAACAGAACTGACGGCGTCAGACCGCCCTGGATCTGCAGCGTCGGACGACTTCCTTGCGTCAGACGGCTCTGGATCTACGTCGGACGGCCTGGATCTGCATCGTCGGACGCTCTGCTTGCGTGAAACAGAACTGACGACGTCAGACCGCCCTGGATCTGCAGCGTCGGACGGCTTCCTTGCGTCGGACAGCTCTGGATCTACGTTGGACGGCCTGGATTTGTGTCGTCGGACGCTCTCCTCGCATCGGATGGCTTGGATTTGCGTCGTCAGACGCTCTCCTCGTGTCGGACGAAGCTTCTGGCTTCTGTAGATCCGGCGTCGGGCGGCGCTCCTGCGGAAGACTCCCTCCTCCGCCGCCGACACAGCTTCCGGCTTCACCTTCCTCGCTCGCACCCGCACGAACAGCTGTTTACTGTTCACCAAACCCTAAGGCAGTCCCAAAGCCCCTTTTTTTCTTAAACCCTAACCCTCTGATACCAGTTTGATGGGATTAAATCAAAAAAAGAAGGCTGGATTCGATACTAGGGAAGGAGGTAGAAGAGAAGGAGAAGCAAACACAACACAATGTTTTACGTGGTTCAGCCTAAGCCTACTCCACGGGCGTCTTCTGGTGGTTTCACTAGTTTTCACACACACAGTTACAAGGTTACAGCACATATATATAGTGCATCATTAGGACATAAATTACCCTAAATGCTATTAGGCCCAATAGGCCCAATAATGATACATACACTGAAGACTTAAACAGTCTTCACACCAGAATAACCCTAACATAATGCTCATAGAGAATTATTCTTGAATGAACTATAGAGTAGCACTCAGTAGCCAGCCTGTTGACCTTCAACAGCAATAGGATAGTGGTCAATGGTGAACCTTGTAAAAGGAAAGTTCCTTGACAAAAGAAATGTCTCTGCAAAAGGAAAGTTGCCAATAAGTGAAAACTTGTATGGTCTAGAGATCAGGGAAACCCTAGTTGTTGCTCATAGGATTTTCAACCCTTGTAAAGGTACAAAAAAGGCCTAAGGTATGATGTCTCACAAATCCCAAAACCTGATTCATCTATTGTTTTCCTTCCACATCTCTGATTTAAGTATTGTAGGTTCTTTGGCTTTCCCTACAATGTGGGCCAGAACTACTGTGCTTTTGTGTTGCAGGGCACCCAAGGACAAGAGGAAGGTAGGGCCTGGATCAAATAGGAAGCACCATAGGTGCATGATATATTATTCTGGACTGTCTGGTTCACAAGGAATTCAGTCATCTTTATAAGGGTAATTCAGTTTTGATGGTGGAACTTCTTGATGCTTTAAGCTTAGTTCAATTTTTGGGAAAGGCTGTTTCTCTGTATGATGCATACTATAAACAGCTTTTCATGTTGTTTTTTCTGTTTTTTCCCCCCCCCTCTCTCTCTCTTTTGGTGACCTCCTTGTTGAGTATCATCTTGGATGAACCTTACTGATTCTAATGAAATTTACCCACTTCTCAAAAAAGATTTTTCCTTGATTTGTTACTCCAGTTGTGGACCACACCAAAACACCCAACTTAGGAGGCTGTGGGTGATTTACACCTAAATGTCTAATGAATTGTTGTGCCTCAATTGTGACAGTGACCTGACCCATTTGACAGGCCGTGTCATCATAGTGACAATCGTCATGATGATGATCAAAAAATTGTCATCATTGTGTAGACATAGAAAATCATTTTTCGGGTGACTTTGACTTCGAGTCTGATTGTTTGGATGGACAGAGACCATGTACTCTCACCATTATCCTCTTAGATATTATGAAGATATTTAAACTTGAGCCTCAAGCTTTGATGTTTGACTTGATCCTACCATCTTTCAGGAGTGGCTAGCTAGCATGAATGACTAGCTTGCATGGTATGAAGTCTTTTCCATGGTTATTTTAGCAATATGAAATTGAAGGTTCTGTCAAATGATTTTGGCAAACAACCAACAGGAACTTGGAGCATCTAGGAGAGCCATCCATTCAGTTTTGGGCTGTCATGAAACAAACACTCAAACAGAAATACATTACTTTGCAATTGGTTGAATCTTCTTAGTCATGGATCCGCATTAGTGATTAGATGTTTGGATTGGTTTGATGAAATGATGTGCTGTAAAATCTGGGAAGATCCATAGGTTATCATTACTAAGTTTGTAATATACTATGTTGGACATTAGAAGTGATGTTGAACTTTACATGATTAACATATTTAGAAAGCTTTTTCATAAAGCTGTTGATGTTGCAAAGTACCTTAAGAACTCTAAAAGTCACTTTCAAAAAAAAAACACTGAAAGTCCTGCTCGTATTCTCATAGTCAATCCTTGAATCCTCATTAAAAGACAACATCTACATTTATCAAATCCATAATTTCAAAGTTTGATGCGTAGTAGAGAATTCGAATTATCCTTTAACTCTGATTTGTTTCCAACAGTTTGGTATTTCAAACATTCAATTGTTGTCAAAGGAGTAACTTTGCTTTGTGTACTCTAATTAAGAAATTTTGCCTTTTGTTGCTTTTACAATATAACCTTATGACCAATGTATGTTCTTGAAGAGAGTATGATCAAGTTGACAGGGTCCAAGAGATCATTCCTTGTGATATTCTTTGGTGATTATGAAAGTGACCTGGACTAAGTGTGGGATGGATCAGGAGTGTTGAAATAGATTATGAGGCCAAATCATGAGACTACTTTTGATGAATCAGATTGGTACTTTCCATATTTTGATAAAGTGTGAGAAGAACACCTGGAAGCTCCCATTGATGGGGTAATTTCTGAATGTGTTCTCTAAAAGTGGTATTACTCAAATGAGAACCTCAGCTATCTTCCCTTTTAGGGTTCTTTAAGATTGATTAGGCATTCTTAGTTGCCATTGAGATATGTCAGATCTCTAGCTAAATGACCACTGAATGGTGGTTCATTGGATTGTCTTCAGGTCAGGATTCATAATTTTAAGCCTTGATTTTGCAATACGTGGATGATACTATAGGAAGGAGTCTTCTATTATGTTCAATTCATAGGAATGGAAGGGATCCTTTTGGACTTTCAAGTTTGAATGTCCAATGGGAATAAGGTCATTATTATTGTACCAGTTTGGATGCTGGCATGCATGGCTTATGACATACAAAAGTTTATATCACATGAGGTGGAGCCTTCCGATGATAAACTGGAAGCTTATGACATTTTGTACAAATATGGTCGTAGGAACAATAACCCAGGTCCCATTGTAGTCATGCTTAACAAATATAAATTGGTCGATCAGCCCATATACACAGATGAAATTCTTGAAGACAATATCTGTGCAGATTTGCTGACTTGCTTGCATGATGATGAGTAATCACATAATCACATTGCATTTTCATGCAAATCAGATACAAACCAAAGATGGACTAGATACTGCCAAATGAGATATTGGAGGTGGTTCTCCATACTACAGATGGTGAAATCCAGCCATTGAGGTCATTTCCTTATTGGACATTCAACAGAAATGCACTTGAAATAAGCATAACCAAATGAGATCTATGGACTACATGAATAATCACATTGCATTTTCATGCAAATCCGATACAAGCCAAAGATGGATTATATATTGCCAAATGAGATATCGGAGGTGGTTCTCTATACTACAGATGGTGAAATCTAGCCATTTAGGTCGTTTCCTTATAGGACATTCAACAGAAATGCACTTGAAGCCAGCATAACTAAATGAGATCTATAGATTAGATGAATAACTAGCTCATAGATCATGAACTCATGAATCACCTTAATGCTTCTGGTTATCATGAGTCATTACATGGAAAACATGTAGCAAGCAGCAACTAACTCTTTTATCATGTCATTTGTACATGGAAAATCATGTTTGTTTGTCGTTTTGCATTCAGCAGTGTTAAGCTTTTGTACAAAGACCCTTATTATGTGTACTCATTTGAGTTATTTAAATTCTCAATAGGTGTCGCAACATTTTGCCGAGTTAGTTCACCATTTTGTAGCAATGAAGTTGCATTACCATTAGCAGCAGAAGAAGGCATTACAGGTCTTCTCGGATATTCTGGAAAAAAAGAACTTCCAAGAAGAAGCCTTTTCCTTGAAAGGCTTGGAGATGTTACAATTGACGACCTTTCCAAGATTGATAATGAGGGGCGTTGTATTGTCACTTATCATGGTCATTTTGGTTAGTTGGGAATTTTGTTCTTTTTGTATTTCACTTATTTTCTTGCGATTGCTAAATTTGATATTCTAATGAATATAGGTTTAAATTGTAATCTTCTATGAGTCATCATGAGTTCAAGTTATTTGGAGTTATGGGCTTTTTTTTCTGACCTAAAAATTGAAAATCCAATCTTTGATCTTGATATTAAGTAATCACATACTTTTGTCACGGTAGACGTTCATGATACATTTCTCATGTATTTATATACTCATAATTTCAACATTTGTTGTATATATGATGTTTATCCATAAGTATGTTATAACGTTATACATGCTTTATTGTGAGTTTAAAGATCTTTCAAAGCCTATTATTCCTAAATTTAACATAATTTTAATTGTTAAAAACTTAATGGTCTACTTTGAGTTTTCTTTCAATTTGTTACCATCATCATATATATGCCAATGTTTTTTTGAATATAAATTAGGGTGATTCTCATTCAAAAATTTAGCATCATCCAAGGTACAAGTATGGCTGACCAAGATGATCAGAAAAGAAAGAGAATTAAAATGCAGAAACTAAGAAAACAGAAGCTAAATAAAAACATTTTCTCAATAGTCAAAGGGTCTAGAGCCTTGTCCAATGATATCAATGAAAACAATTGTTGTTCCTGCACAATAAAATGCCATAGCAGATGACATGTGGCATGAGTAACAAGCATTGCATAGTAGCAGCTGTTTGCAAACTTTCCCTTAGGAAGGTTTGTGTCTTTGGAAAGGATGATAAATGGTGGAAAATAATAAGTCAAATTTTTCATCATTTTCTACCATTTTCCATACTTTCCAAAAACACAAAACCCCCTCTCCCTTAGTCTTGAAGCAGACGCCAACAGATCAGAAAGACAATCCAGCTATAATCCCCCATGAAGCTAATGCTCTTCCACACCATTCTGGAACATTTAGAGGTGTATATTATCCTCATCTCTTTGCCTGCCGAATGCACAAACTAGAACCCCTTTTGGAGGACCATATGCTTGTGTATAGCTTAATGATTAATCTCTCATGCATTAGTTTCCACATAAATACTTTTAGGAGGATGGGAACTTGCTTATGATGAATATTAGTTGATGATTGTGTAGTGACTTCATGGTTAATCAACAACATGGATGAGAGGATTGATGGAGCATTAATCAACAACATGGTACCTTAAATCATTTTTGCTTTTGCTTGATTTTCGTGTATACTTATAAAATATCCTGGTTTATATTTTTTCTTGTATATTTTGCAATACAATATATCCAACTGCATATTTATCATTAAATTTCGTATCATTAAAATCAATTAAGAAAGATTTTCTTTACAATCTCCTCCTTTTTGATGATTATGAAATTTGATAATAATATTTTAAAGTAATATGTTATTAAAGCAAAAAATTATCATCATTTTTCATCAAAAAAATCATCACCATCCTCTCATCTACTCTCCCCTTTTTTGTCATTATCAAAAACTCAAGTGGCTCCCCATTGATTCTGCTTTGGACTTTGCTTGAGCTGCATGAAAAGAATTTACACATTGCTTTTTCAATGTTCAGGAGCTCCCCTTGAATCATAGCACGTTACAAACATATAAGCCTATATTTCATAGAAAATTAAGCACAAACAAAATATATCATTCAAGTACATATAATTAAACATAAAATAGATTCATACCACACATAGGTTTAATACAAGATATACAAGCATAGTTTGAAACACACAAACATAAACATTCATAACTGAGGAGGAGGAAACATTCGAAAATATTTCCTAATCTCTTTACGAATTTTTTTGTTAGATTGCTCCATATAGTTGCTTTATACACAAGCATAATCGTGTTGTGATAGCTTTTAGCTTCTAGTCGAACCTGATTTACTTGTTGATTTGACTGAATGGTGCATTTGTTAAGTTGGTTTGTTAACTAATCCACTTGACTGTTTATTTGGTTGAAAGATTGTTTGCTTGAAATTTTTTAACTTGGTCATTCCATCATAGAACTGTCCAATCTGGTCCTTGACTGAAATATCTTCTTTGTCATGTCTATTTTCTTCATCTGTCATTTCTTTATCTTTCTCTTCAACCTGAATTTCTCCATGAGCAATGCCAATTTTCGTTTTGGATAGTTTTATATCCAATGGCTTTGACTTTACATCCATATCTTGCTGTTTGCTAAGATCAATACCAAAAGATGTCACAATTCTTGTGATAAGAGGGCAGCTGGTGGTGAGTTGCTCTCCTGCTACATTGGCATTCTGATGAATTGCTACCACTGCTTCTCCTCTTCTTGGCTGTGGATCTTTATAGATCCATGAAAACCTAACTTGGTATTATAGATTTGTGGGAATCTTTGTTGTTATCATGAAAACTAATAACAACTATGTAAATCGGATTTAAAACAAACAAAATCAAGAAACTTAACCACAATCGTGATGCTGTACTTTTATTTATCTATAAACATTTATAATAGGGTAAATTCTTACATATTGAATCTAATATATTCATGATTTGTATTGTTGTCAGATCAAAATTCAAAGTTTTTTGTCCATTTCTGTAGCCTTAAATATGTTTGCACCAAAATTTCCAGCGTGTCCAACACATTTATTATTTTTTTGCATTAATGTCTAACATTAAACTGACATAAGGGGGTAAATCAAGTGCATGATACTCTCACATATGTTGACTTTGGGAAGACTCAATCGTATTCAGTCTTAACTCTTACAGTGCAGAGACTATGGTGACATCCATATGATTTGGAGCTCTTCATTCTTATTAGTATTTAGCAGTATCATCAAACATATCAATTATACAAGATCATAAATACCAGATTAGCAGTTTAGAAATTGTTATTCGGAATTAAATTTCAACAACTAGTAGCCTAGTCACATTTTGTAATGTGCTGATCACCTCTCTTGCATGTTATGGTTCGTATATAATTTTTTTGCAATTAATACTTTTTACATGTGCACAGAAATTTAGAAAATCAAAATTATTTTACAAATAAAGTATTTAAGTCAAAACATTTCTAAATTTTGAAGTTCATTGCATGATCTGATTGTTTTTCCTTTCAGTACTTTTCAATATATATGGCCCTCGTGCTAAAAGTGATGACAATCAAAGACTCCAGTTCAAGTTCCTTTTTTTCTTGATTCTCCAGGTGATTATATAAATAAATTTTTGTTGAAGAAGTATTTTTGTGCATCTTGATTCTTGAGGAAGTTTCAGCTATTAAACTTGTTCCAGTTTAGTGTGTTTGCAATATTTCCCACTGCCAGAGATGACACTTCCAAGGGGATCTGCATTAGTTTCAACTAGATCAATCTGTAATACTCAAAAAAGCTTGTAATATTGTTATTGTTGTGGTTGTCTTGTCCATTGCTTATTTTTAAATCAATCAATTTGCAACACATAAAGAATGATGTAATATTGTTTTTGTGGTGTTTGGTTTGTCATTTGCGTGCAAATTGACATTTTTTCACTTATGGCCAAGTGTTTAGTATCTGTCTCATTGACATTTTGTCGATTTCATATTGAATAAATGGTATGTTGGTCTTTTTTGCATATAACTTTGAGTAGTTGGAAAAATTGGTGTATTGAATTGCCTGACATGTTGGATTTTATTATTATTTTGATGCGCATCTGTCAACACCAGCCAAATATTTTTCGAACCTAAGATGTGAGAAAATGAGGATGGGGGTTTGATTTTAGATTTCGAATATTTGATCAAGATTGTGCCAGAATTGGAGGGCATGCAGATTCAAATGCCAAAACCTTTCTTGATCAGTTGGCAACACACAAATTGTATGTTAAACATGAATGCCATCTTCTATGTGTCATTCCCTGATGACCAAAATATTGTTTGGCAATTACCTGCATGATGATGTTCTGCAGTCTTCCACAAGGTATCACCTATTTACTCACCTTTATCTTTTCCTTGTCCACTCTACTTTTCCTTCTTCTATTCCGTTGAGCTATCCCTGAACTTCTACATTTTCATGAAAGAAAGAATCCCACAGTCAAGGCTCAACTGTCAAGCTTAAGCCTTTTCTCCTTTTACACTCATCTAGTCTGTTGACCATTAACTCATTCTCTTAGGTTGAAGCAGTGGTCTGCTCCTAGTTTTCTTGATTGATCCAGTTTGGCATATTGATTGATTCAAAGGATTTTTTGTATAGAATAGAATTAGATTGATTTTTTTAAAGGAGTTTCCGGTGATTTTATTTGTGCTCTTCTTTGTCAATCTTGTTGATCTCCACTCTAATTGGGTAGATTGTTGTGCCTACAAAATAGAAGGTCCTCAATCTACACTGTAAAGGTGTTTTTCTTGGGAGAACACATCAAATCAACACTTGATTTCTCTTTTACAACTCTATCTTGTTGGGCTTGTGGTGTGGAGCTTGACTCGATGGAGAGGCATGCGGTAGTAGGTGAAAGCAGGTAGTAGCTGGAGACAAACTGGGTCAGTCTCCAAGTGGGAGATTGTTGGGGTTTGTGTGTGGAGCCTAACCAGATGGAGCATCAGGTGGAAAATCGGCATGGTAGGCAGCAACCGACACTTGTAGCCGGTTAGGACGTTATAGTTGGAATAGACCGTGAAGTCGGTCTTGCGGAAGGTAGAGGCAAGCGGCAGCCAGGTATGGTAGGTGACAATCGGCACCTACAGTCGGCTAGAGTGCTGAGGACTAGAAGAGGCTGTGGAGGTTCGGCCAGAGGTCTGGCTAGACGTTCGGTCAAAGGACTGACAGCCAGTGGGAGATTGGCAGCCGAGCGAGGGAATTGGACGAGGTTTGCGAAGGACAAGCGTGGACACGAAGTCCGTAGTGTTACGGTGAGCTGTAAACTAAAGGCCGTAAAGTTACGACAGGCTGTAGACTTAAGGTTGTAGAGTTACGGCTAGCAGCAGAGGCAAGGAGCGGCTAGAGGACCAACCGCCGGAGGCATCTGAGCGGCTGCTAGGAGGATCTAGCCAGCCACCGGGTTGGAGGGCAGCCACGTCAGATCTGTCGATGATGGTTTCAAATCGATAGTTAAGATTGCATGTACTCTTAGAGTTTAGTGAGTTGCTCTATATAAGAGAGCATGTTGTAACCCTTGAAGGTAACGTGTGGTTTGGTGAGAAGAGCAGTGGCGGCGTTCGTGAAGAGAGAGAAATGACGCCTGTCCAAGAGTGTGTTGTGTGTGTGAGGAGAGGAGTTGCTGCAGTCGTGTAAGACGACGTTTGTACACATCGAAAGCTTGTGAGTTGAAGCAGCGGGAGTCCCACCACCATTCCGTGGGGTAGGCAAGTCGTCGAACCACGTAAAACTTGTGTTATGCATGTTGTTCCTTTCTCTTTCTCCACCTTATCATGCCGGAGAGGACGAGTGCATGAGCGAACGACGAAGAGGGTTCTGGTAGAGATCGTCCCAGAATCCCAACAACTAGTATTAGAGCGTAGGTTCGAGAAGGTTCATCTCTATGCAGTTGTGGCGAAGGAGCCAGCATCCGTCCAGAGAAGGCTAGCATCCGGTTGAAGAGTGTGGAATCTAGAGGGGCTTATCGCTAGGTGCAGGAGGGCGTTTAGAGGAGGCGATGTTCGATAGGAAAGGTGGCAACCGGCTATACAGATCGACAGTCGGGTAGAAGCACGCGGATTCTGGGAGAAGTAGGAGCTATGGCTGAGAGCAAGTTCATGGTAGAGAAATTCGATGGAAAGGATCTTGGGTTCTAGAAGGTACAAGTTGAGGACTACGTTCACATGAGGGACTTTGACACCATTGACGGGGGTAAAACCCGAGGGGATGAGCCAAAAAGAGTGGGAGTGGTTGGATAGGAAGACATTAGGAGTGGTATGGTTGCTGTTGACAAAGAATGTTGTGTTTAATGTAATCAAAGAGAGGACAACAACTGAGATGATGAAAGCGTTGTCCAACATGTATGAGAAGCCGTTGGCGTCGAACAAGGTGTTTTTGATGCGTCGGCTGTTCAACCTGAAGATGCCTAAAGGGAAGTTTGTCACCATGCACATCAACGAGTTTAACACGTTGATCTCCCAATTGGGCTTAGTGGAGATCTCCTTCAACGAGGAGATCAAGACGCTAATTTTGCTGTCGTCGTTGTCGGAAAGCTGGTCTGCGGTTATAACAGGAGTCAGTAGTTCTCTGAGACATGAGAAGCTACAACTAGATGATGTCCAAGATCTAATCTTGAACGAGGATGTTCGTCGGAGGAGCAACACAGGGGAGGAAGCATCTTGGGGGGCCTTTCACGTCCGGGCTGAAAGTCGACGACACAACTGGCAGAATGGAGGTGACCGCTGGGATGGCCAGGATGGTGGTGGAACGAGACGATGGAGTCCGAAGGATGTCGTGTGTTGGAACTGTGGCTGGAAGGGCCACTTAAGCAGAAGTTGTGAAGCCTCGAGGACGGACAAGGGAAAGGCACAAGGAGAGAGATCGATCAACGTAGCTGACGAGGAGCTATTGGACGATGCCTTGATTTGTAGTACGGAGTGTCTGGCTTTCGCCTGGGTCTTGGACTCAGACGCATCCTTCCATTCCACCCACGAGAAGGGGTTGTTGCGTGGGTATATTGCAACCCAGAAGAAGAAAGTCCCCACCTAGCAGACGAGAGGAACCTCGACGTGCTTGGCGAGGGATTCGTGAAGATCCTGACCGATAGAGGTCAGTGGGAGCTGGACGATGTCTGGTATGTTCCTAACTTGGTTAGAAACTTGTTCTCGGCAAGTTAGTTGGATTGAGAGGGTTACCATGTGGCCCTGGGTGGGGGTCAATGGACGGTAACTAGTGGGACAAAGACGGTGGCTGAGGGGTGGAAGATTGGGACGCTCTACGGAGTCCCTGGTAGAGCATGCAAGGGCGTGGCTTTCAAGGAAGGAGGACCTGCTGAGAAAGAATCGGCTTCCAGTACAATGGAGGCTGTAGTCGGTACACAGGACTGGGTAGCCGGAGGGTCTGCCGGCTTAACGACAGGTTCCAGGAGGAATGCCAGCCGACGGAGGGGCGTTGTAAGCAGGACTTGTCCATGATACGGGATGGAGTGGAGAGCCAAGAGCAGCGTAAGGAGGCCCGCCAATGGTCATGGAAAGGTCGAGGAGAGATCCATCGCTCGATGACGTAAGCCTGTTTCAAAGGGAGACTGCAAGTGCTTGGGAGTCTCAAGTGTGGTAGCCAGAAGATATGTCGACTGAGGAAATGATGTCCGGGGTTTGCAAAATTCAGCCCATTTTAAAAACTCTGGTGTCACCAAGGAGAGGTGTGGTATAGTTGTGTGTTAGCCCAAAAAACATTGCAAGGGTTGTGTGTTAGCCCGGTAAAACATTGCTGGGGTTGTGTGTTAGCTCGATAAAACATTGCAAGGGTTGTGTGTTAACTCGGTAAAACATTGCAGGGGTTGTGTGTTAGCCCGGAAAAACACTGTAGATGTTGAGTGTTAACCTGTAAAACACGGAGCTGTAAGGACAGCTCAATAAGAAACACAAGTCATGAAGTCAGTCTTCAAGTGAGAGATTGTTGAGCTTGTGGTGTGGAGCCTGACTCAATGGAGAGGTAGGTGGCAGTCGGTGGAAGCAGGCGGTAGTCGGGGACAAATCGGGTCAATCTCCAAGTGGGAGATTGTTGGGGTTTGTGTGTGGAGCCTGACCAGATGGAGCGTCAGGCGGAAAACCGGCATGGCAGGTGGCAACCAGCATCTATAGCCGGCTAGGACGTTATGGTTGGAATAGACCGTGAAGTCTGTCTTGTGAAAGGCAAAGGTAGGAGGCAGTCGGTCGATGAGAGGTGATAGCCGGCACCTGCAGCAGGTTGGAGTGTTGAGGACTGGAAGAGGTCGTGGAGGTTCGGCTAGACGTTTGGTCAGAGGACCGGTAGCCAGTGGAAGATCGACAGCTGAGCGAGTGAATCGGACGAGGCTCGCGAAGGACGAGCGTGGACACGAAGTCTGTAGTGTTACGGTGAGCCGTAAACTAAAGGTCGTAAAGTTATGACGAGCCATAGACTTAAGGCTGTAGAATTACGACTAGTAGCAGAGGGGAGGAGCGGTTGGAGGACCAGTTGTCGGAGGCATCCGGGCGGCTGTTGGGAGGATCCAGCCAATTGCCGGGTTGGAGGGCAGCTACGTTAGATCTGTTGATGATGGTTTCAGATTGATGGTTAGGATTGCATGTACTCTTAGGGTTTAGTGAGTTGCTTTATATAAGAGAGTATATTGTAACTCTTGAAGGTAACGTGTGGTTTGGTGAGAAGAGTGGCGGCGACATTCATGAAGAGAGAGAAACGACGCCGGTCCAAGAGTGTGTTGCATGTGTGTGAGGAGAGGAGTCACTGTAGTCGTGTAAGACAGCGTTTGTACACATCGAAAGCTTGTGAGTTGAAGCAGTGAGAGTCCCATCACTGTTCCGTGGAGTACGTAAGTTGCCGAACCACATAAAACTTGTGTTGTACGTGTTGTTCCTTTCTCTTTCTCCACCTCACTGCATCAAAGAGGATGAGTGCACGAGCGAACGACGAAGAGGGTTTCGGCAGAGATCGTCTCGGAATCCCAACATATCTTACATTAGATTCTCTTTCCCATCTCATTTCTGTCATTTTAAAGCGGGTTTAAGATATTTATGTTATGTTTAAAGCTTTTTTTTCAATTTTCAAATTTTTTCAGTGATTTTCTGAATACGATAAATATTTTAGAGAATGTTAATAATTTTCAAAAAATGTTAGTGACTTTCAGTGAATATTAGTTATTTTTAGAGAATATATTTTACTTTCAGTAAATATTAGTGCTTTTTAGTGAAAGTTATTTTCATTTAATTTATTTAGTGAGTTGTATTGTTTCCATTTGATTAATTACGAAAAAGATGATGTTTTAAATTATGTTATTGGTCGTACTTGTTATCAAAATGTGGAGTTGTTCAAATCAAAGTGTGAGTGATCATGAGTAGGTTCTTGGTAGAGATGAAGATCCTCGTTGGTTTCATGGATTTCCTATTGATTATAATAGGAGGAAGCTCCAATGCAAATACTGTTGGAAGAAAATAGGAGATGTCATGTCCGGATTGAAACAACATCTGGTCAGTTGCTACAGTAATGTCTTGAAGTGTAGTTCATGTCATGCCATTGTATGAAATCAATTATGATAGTTATTGAGGGATACAAAGGCAAAGATTGAGAGGAGTAAGAGGGATGAATGGTTTAGAAGTGTCTTTGCGTAAGAGGACAAGGGAATTCTATATCATGGCCAAGGGGAATGGAATCGGAGATTTTTAGCATCTATTTCTATTATTGTCAACGATGAGGACGTTGACTACCCATTTGATATGGGTCCAAACGAGATGTTATCAATATTTAATTTAAGTATATATTTCTACGTCAGAGTCAGACTTGTATTTACTTTAAGTATGTATTCCTCTTCTATAATAATGTATATAATTACATTAAATATTTTTTTATAATTGTATATGCATCTTCTATAATGACGCTTATGCTATTTTGTTAGTGTCAATTTAATGAAAAATCACTCTATCAAAATATCATTTTGATATTTGTGGTCTAAGCATGTACAAAGAAATTACATAAACAGAAACCCAGTGCCTAGGGCTTCTACCAATGTGTTTTCTAGAGAGGATCCAATTATGCACAACCTTACCAATTTTGCAAAATATTTGAATAGCACACATGTCAAATACTTGATTAAATATAATATTACAACATTTTATTTTTCATGAGTTTAAATCATTAAATTTTTAAGACAAAATGATCAAATATCATTACATACAATTGTTGAATACCTACAAAAAATTACATTAAATGATAATATTTTAAATAAAAAATATAAAAAGTTACATGTGGAGAAACTTGTAGAAAACAATAACAATTCATACCATAATCCCATCATGTAGAGTTGGTCACAAGAATCCTTTTCTTTCATGTATTTCTATCAATGGTTAATAAAATTTGTATGAAAGTCTTATCAAAATTTTTCTAGTTTCTAGTCTCACCCTCATTATTCTATAGCAAGGTTTTCAATGTCCATTTCTATTGGTCTTGGATCTTTTGAAATATGTTGAACTTTGATGAAAATATTGATAGGAGTTTGTGAAAATCATAAAAGTCTACAAAAAATGCAAAAATCGAGGACAAATTAAACTGTAATACATAACTGCAAGTAATTTATTTTAATTTTTGAATATTGTAACATATCTTATATTAATACGAGCAAGTCTGAGCACAAATATTGTTCAGATAGGAGTAATGATATTACATAAATACCGAGAAGCTTAATATCAGTCTTATAAAGTAGCCTGATTCCAAGTGCACTTCTTCTTTCTTCAAAATTTTGTTGGGCAATGTGTTGTCCATGGACTTATGCTTGTATCTGACTTTCTTTCTAAAAGGCATAATTTTCCTACATGTGGTATAATATTTTCTATATTCTATAATATGTGTGATAGTGATTTTATGGTAAGTGAATGAGAAAGCCCATAGGTTAGATATTAAGTCAAGGTAGCATGTGCCTGGACATCTTCGTATATATGGTGGCTGATATCCTGGTTGTGGTTCATAGGAAGATCAATATGTTGAATGAGGTTGGTATGAAGCCTCTTGCTTTTTAGGATTGATTGATAATAACTAAAAATAGAAGTTGGGTTTAATCTTTCATTTTGTCACTGTCTACTTCTCTGACTTGGAGGTGGATCATACCGGAACCTTGTACTTTTTGATCACGTGTTACTATTATCAAAGTTATAATCATCGTGAGGGGAATCCACAACCACTTTAACTTGGATCAGTTGCATTAAGAGCATTTACGCATTCTAAGATCTCTCTACCATGACAGTTAGAGTCTGTTTGAGATAAAATATCATCATCCTTTGCTGTATGCCTGTATCATGATAGCTTCATTTTCTTTAGTGAAAAAAGATTGTATTGGAAATATTTAAAGCTTTAGGATATTGTGTAGCATAAGTGCATCCATATTCTTTGGTGAAAGGACTGAGTTTATTCAGGGGATCTTTTTCATTATTTGCTGCATCACCATCTTCTTCATCATTGTTTGATAGTTGTGTAGAATAATGATCTCTATTACCAATGTCACTATCATCCCCTAAGGTAGAAGTTGAAATTTAACTACAAGTAGCATCTGACAAGCTCTTATATTCTTCAACATTGATGCCTATTTCTCTTGCAATTCTACTATTAAGCGTACCATCTTCCTGGTCTTTTATAATTGTTTTGGTTTACTATTTTCTACCATCCAATCATATACAAGGTTTTCATCATCTGAATGTTGATATTTGTGAATGAGATCAATTGGTTCCAATTCATCTTTGTCATCAGTATCCCTTCGTTGTTTCATTCTCAAACTTATGTTATGGTGCATGTATACGTGGTCATTCAATCTGTGTTCTAATTCTCTTTTTGTGATTGAGATTGATTGGATTTCAATATTTCTTGCACTTATAAACTGAGATAGTTTGCAATAATATTTTTACCATAATTTTTTCTGGTTTAAAGCATCCATGCTATGAATTTATATGTTAGCAATGAGTTGCCAAATCATAAATCAATAAATGTTAGCAACTTAAATTTATATTATCAATTTATAATTTTGTAAGTTTATAACTGTTGAAATATGTATTAGGGTCTCTTATTCTCAACAGTAACTTATGGATCATGGAGTATATGCCTTGATTTTGAGATTGTATGGCTGAAGTGACTCCAAAGCCTGTAAAACCCCTTAGACAGTCTGTGAAGTATTTAATTTCATTCAAGGCTTTAACTTGAGTGTCAATGTCAGGTAGGTACCAACTTTTTAATGATTGTCTTTAAAGATCCTATCAAATCAGAATGACATCTAATGTTGTGCTAGTATTGGTACTTTAGATTCAAAAAGTATGCTGCATTCATGAACGATAAATCCCATTAGTAAAAGAATGCTGTGTTCATGATATGTAGAGTGAGGAATCTATAATTCATTTAAATATTGCCACCTTTATGCAGTGGATGAAAGTGCATTCACTTCCATTGCTTCTCTATAATTTTCATGTATACTCAACATTTTGGCAATGCATGTTGACATTCAAAACCTTGATTTGAGCCAAATGATATTGACACGACAAATTCTGTTTAAAATTGGTGAGATTATTAATAGTAGTTTTGGAAGAGGGGCTCTGTAATCAGTATAATTCAGTTTTTTCCCCAATTATGGGATAATGCTATCAATTATGAGATTTGTATGGTAAAATATGTCATAGTATCTTGTGACCTATACTCTCAATCAAACAAAATGCACTAACCGTAGTTCAGAGTCCTTATAATTTCTATCTCCTTGTATGCATAAGAAAACATGCCTATAATTCAAATGAAATACTACCTTAGATCTACACGTTGTATATTGGATCTATATAATAAAGGCAGACTTAGATTATATATGCAATTTAAATTAGAATCATATAATTTGGAAAGTTTTTTTGAAATCAGTAAAATATTTCAAAAAAGTTAGGTTTACAAATTATTTTGTTAGAACTATGAAGAAGGATGGAAGAAGAGAGGAGGAATGGAAGAAATATGAGAGAAACAAAAGAATTGGGAGAAGCATGATGTTGATCTGATACTTGCAGTATATTAGCTAACATGGAATCCAACTGTATAAAGAAACATGATTTTGATCAACACTGACATGAAATTCTTAAATAATATTTACTGATCAAAATGTGGTTTAACCGAAAAATATGCAAATGTCATTATTGATAGTGGAAAGCTGACATGTTGTTGACTTTTGTTAAAATTTAATTTCATTATCTAAGGTCGTCTGGCTTTGTTGTGGAATGGTTTGAATATCATTGGAACCAGAGAACATAACCTTTTCTTTGGAAATAACATTGTGATCTCAATTGAAATAACTTTTCTCTGGCAAAAAACTGATGGAATGTGCATAAAAACGAGACTGGTAAATGCTCTATCTGTAATCTAATATTATCTTGCTTTGTTATAGACAAGATGGGAGTATCTTCTGGGCCAGGGGAAAAGGGTTTTTGTCGTTGGTGATCTCAACATTGCCCCTGCAGCTATTGATTGCTGTGATGCTGATCCAGATTTTGAGAATAACAGGTTAACATTAAAAATATCCAATTTGCATAAGAAACATAACTTCTTCATGTGTTCAATAACTTTATAACCAAAATGTAACCAACAATATATGTGCACAGAACATCTGGTTTCCTTTCAGTTTAATGTTTGAGAAGAGGTTTTGTATATTATATTTTTCTAATATAAATATATGTCCTATTTATTTTGCTCATTTTCATTTCATGTGTATAAATTGCAATGCAGGTTTAGAAAATGGCTTAGAGATTTGTTTGTTGCACAAGGAGGTCCATTCTTCGATTGCTTTAGAGAAGTAAATCCTGATAGGTACTGTATGCTACGTTTCATTAAATTCTGTTGAATGTGGCTTTTATCTTAGAGTTTGGGTAATAGTTCTGTCCACAATTGGAAAAGCCATGAAATATAGGTAACATATGTTGTATTGGTGGAAGTGCTGGCAAAAATCCAGTTAAAATATGAAAATCAAGGCATAGATAAAAATTTCAATTTGAAATTCTATGATGAGCTTTCAGGCCTTCCTGAATTTAGAATATAACTTACAATGATCAAAAAATATGCCATGTGGCTTTCATGTGTGCAAAATGAAATTGTTTTGATATACTTTCAAATTGTTAAATTTTTTTGATACCAAACTACAGCACACGATTCAAAAGAAATGCCTTAGCAGCTTAGGATATAAGCACATGAATTGTCTAGGAATAGGGAATTAAAATCCAAGTGTATAAATATCATATTGCGGAAGTTCAATGTTAGTATTTTGTCTTAGTTTTTATGATTATTATTGCATTTTAAGCGTGTTTAGATTTTCCATTTTTCCTTTTTGTTTGATTTCATAATGTTTGTAATTTTGTTCAATGAGTTTGATTGTTTAAATGAGCCTTTACTTGACATCCTTTTGATGACCATTGGTATTGTACTGATCTAACCTCTTTAGTGTGACCACATTAGATGTGTCAAACTTGATTCTGTTATCATTTATTTATGTTTCATTCTTTATTTAGTGTTTAAAAAGTGTTGACTTGTAGAACAACTCCCAAGGTGGTGTTGATGTTGGAACTTTGGATTCAAAACTCTACATTAAAAAGTGAAACACTAATTAGTAAATCATCATGAATGATATATGAAGTTTGGAATCTATGATTCATTTAAATAATTACTTACCAACTTCATGAAGTGCAGATGCGAGTGTTTTCTTTGCACTATTCCTTTATAATTTTCTTGTGTAACTTAAATAATTGTTAGGATGTCTCTCTAATTCTAAATTTTATCAAACTCTCTTGCATTTTACCGAAGTGACTGATAATATTGGTCTCACACAGGATTTGTTGTCCATGTTTATGTGCATCCTTAAGTGGGTGTTGTAGGGGTTATGCTCCCATTCATGTTGTTTTAGCAATCATTGAGATATATCAAATTTTGTACTTAAAAGAAAATTGCATTCAGTTAATCTCTTGGCAAGAACCTAAGTGAAAGATCTGAAAAGTTGAATGGTAGAAATTATTTTTTGTGGCTTTAGTGTTTTAAAACACTTGTTGTGGGTCAGAAAGATAAAGCATCAAAGACATCTACCCTCTTGATGTGATAGATGCAACCAATGATGATTGTACAGATGATAATGTTGTTGTCTCATAATTGGTGAATATATTATCATGAAAATTAGAAATTATTTTCATGTACCTTGTGCATGTAATTTTACCATTTAGGGATGATTGATTGATCTTGGAGTTACGTAGATTTTTAAAAAATTAATTTTCTATATATTCTATAATGTCTTGCCCATATTCTATATACAATGTGAACTAAAAGCCAAAGGAAAGCTACAAATTTTATAATGCAAAAATAAATAGCTAATTTGATGTTCACTTGATGATCCTAAGTCAATCTTTATGTTCTTCAACAGTCTTCACTTGATGTGATTGTTTCACTAATTTTCACTTAATGTCATTGGCGAGGATTTAAAAATATAGATCAGCGATATTTTGCCAAATTGACTTGTTTTTTGAAGCATTAGATCTTGAAACCCTAGTTTTTATAGAAAAAACCTTGGATTAGATGATCTATCATTCGAGATTGAGTTTGGATCAATGAATTGTTCGATCTGAAGAATATTTTGACCTGTTGATTGTCAAATCGGCCAATTTAAGGAAAGGATTGATCAATCCAATATTGGGTTCTCTTATAAAACACCTTTTTTGCTTCCATCAATGCAATTGTTGATTGTCAAAACATTCGGTGATGACTAAAAGCTTTGCTGAACAATGCTACCATCGTTGGTGTTTGTGGGAACCCATTAGGGTTTTTAGACCTCAAAGGAAGGGGAAGAAGTAAAAGACGAAGATGAAGGTGGGAGGGTTTTGGGGTGATGAGTATGTGAGAGGAAAAAATGTAAAATAAGAAAAAGGAAAAAAGAAAAGAGAGAAGATAAAAATAAAAAGTACATAAAACTTATGTTTAAATAAAGTAGAAGTATTAAAAATACAAAAAATTCTGATATTTTTTAATTTCTTTTAAAATTATGTTTGTTTATGAATAATACTCTTCTTTTACAAACATCTTGTATTCATGCAAACTTTATTTTCTATTTTTTAGTTGATTCATGTGTGCTTTTGTTTAAAAGATATGGACTACTTTATAGGAATACAAATTAATAATTTTCTCTAAAATATTATAATTCATAAATAAAGAAAAACGGAAAAAGAAGAAAATAAAAAAAGAAAGAGGAAAAAGAGAAAGAAGAAAGACGTCTAAAAAAAGGAAAAAAGAGAATAAAAAATAAAATGGTATGCTTATCATGATATCTCTATCTACTTAATATTTTATGCATGATAATTGCCTAAAAAATTTATCTAGATGTTTTATATTCTTATTATGACTTATTTTATCTTATTCTTGAGTTTAAGTTTGAAATTTGGAGTTTTTTGACTGTTTCCATATAAGTATTGTTTTTTCAGTGATACAATTTTTGATACTTTTCCTTTTTTTGAAAAACCAATTTTCAATACGATACTGATATTTGAAACCCTGGTTACTATCTGCCTTGTGTTTGTCTTCTATTGCCTTTTTTCTTGATGTGTCTTCCTAGATTTGCTCATTTTTCTTGATTAGGTTTTGTAGTCATCAAACTACCATAGGATGAAACTAACATGAAGAGCTTTGTAACCCAAGCTTGGCAAAGATTTCTTACTCATTTTGCTTATTCTCACACTCACAGACATCAGATCTTTTTTCCCTTACTATAAAAGTCCCATGGACTCATCCTTAATAACATATAATAGATTTAGAATTTAGTAAGAAAAAATGGATGGATTTGTCATGTTAAGTACTATCCAGTGGATGAGACAAAAACTAGAACCTGACAAGACTTGCTGTAATTGTTTTGTTAGAATTAGAAAAATCCCATTGTTTAATCATCTGGTTAATGATCAAATGCTCGTCAATATTTATTTTAAAGTTTTGAAAATACTATACAATAATATATGTATTTCTATAAATTGATCCAGAAAAGGAGCATACACTTGTTGGCCACAAAGTGTCGGAGGTGAAGAGTTCAATTTTGGTTCAAGAATTGATCACATTATCATTGCAGGACCATGCTTTCATAGAAAATTTCGGACAGATGTACACAACATTTTCAAGTGCCATGTGGAAGAATGTGATATTATGATTCAATTTCAACGGGGGAAGCCTGACAGTGCACCCAAGTAAATTTCACGATTATTTTTTACACTAGTTTTCATTGCAAAAATTTATTATTCTTCTCGTTTAGGTGGAAAGGTGGAAGGAGTATTAAATTAGATGGCTCTGATCATGTTCCAGTTTATGTTATTTTGCGAGATGTACCTAAGCTACCATTGCATAATATCCCATTCTTAGCTGCAAGATACATTCCAGAAGTCCGTGGACGTCAACAAAATATTGGTAAGTATAGTTCATACTTTTTTCATGCTGATTGATGAGAATTTGTTCATGGTCTCATATTATTTCACATGCATATTGTAGCAAAAAGATTTTTTAGGTACTATCGTGTTTGGAAACAATGATTTGGCTTATCATCCTCCATGAATAAGTTACTAGAATTAAGTGTTTTTTTTGTAGTTTTGAACCTTTAGTGAATGAACGTTTTGATTCTATAGATACTTGAAACAATCTACATATGGTAATATATGTTTAATTTTATGAAAGCTTGCCTTGCCTTGTTTTGATGGAGAAGATCTTTGGTCGGATCTATTAAATACATGTTTTTTAAGGTAAAAGTATTTTTCTTAACAAAAAGTTCAAATATAATTTTTTTTGGAGTTGTACTAAAATATACAAAATTATTGAAATTATATAATTATATATATATTAATGAAATATGCATATTGGTATTATTACACCTCATATTTTGGTGTTTAGGATTATTTTTGTATTTGAGTATCATTTAGGAAATGATAATGCTAAAAGTATGCATAATTTTTAACAATGTATAAATATATATCATATACACCTAAAAAATAAAAATAAATATTTGTATGGGTGCCCTAGGCACCTTAGCTTACTGCTTAGGCAATTAGGCACCTTAAAAAGTATGGTTGCTTTGTTGAACTCTACTAGTCTATGTTTTCGAGGACTATGACCAAATTACTTAGTCAATTCTCTTATCTTTAATTGATGTAATATTTACCATATTTCTAATAAAATCATTTTTTAGCTTACCTCTTGTGGTATATTATTCAATCAAGAATTTGGATATTTGTAATACTTACTTTTTGTACATAATCATGCTTTACAGTCTAACATTCTAAATCATAAAGCATTAAGCAAATAGTAGTTTTATAGAATTTTCATTTTAATTTTAAATGTATCCTGTTATCTATATAATACTCCAAAAGTATTTCTCTGCCTTATCAACCTACTTTAATCTTATGAATGGTATTCTCTATATGGTAGATCATAAAATATTTAAGTCTTACTTTTATAAATCTCATGATCATCTAACTGTATACCTTCTTCATTATACTATTTTTCTTGAATTTACACTATATATTTAGTTTTTGACCTACTCAATCTAAATCCTTTGGACTTTAAAGTATCTCTTCATAATTCTAATTTAAACTAATTCCTATCTTACATTTGTCAACTAAGATTATGTTCTCAATAAAATAGCATACAACAGGATACTTCTTGAATTTTCTTAGTTACTTCATCCATAATCAAGACAAATAGATATGGATTTAAAGAGGATCCTCGGGGTGTAACTTATGTTTATTATAAAATTCGTTAGCTTCTCTTCTTATAGTTTTAATACTAGTAACTACTCTTTCGTTCATGTCACATTTATAATAGCAATATATCCTATAGATATTTGTTTTTGTTTCTAATACTTGTTATAATAAATTTCTAAGTACTTTATCATAATCATTCTTCAAATCAATGAAAATCATGTGAAGGACATTTTTAGAAATGGGATAAGTTGTAGTGTGTTTACCTTTTTGGTAGGAAATAGGTAAATTAAGGTCAGAAATAGTTGGATTTGTAGTAGGAGGAGATTGGTTCAGTGCTTGTAGTAGGAGTATTGTGGTGCCGCTGTCTTTGACAAACTTTCATGGGACGTGATTGTTTTGGCACAACAATTGGTGATTTATCCAACCTGGTGAGTAAGGTGGAAGGGTAGACATACAAAGGTTGCGGCAAAGCATGAGTGGAGAGATCAACGTGTCAGGGTACGAAGTGTCCTCTAAAAAGATTACATTATTAGAAACAAAAGACTGATTTGTTAGAGGATAGCAACAATGGTATGCTTTTTTAGCATAAAAGTAGCCAATAGATACACACAACAATGACATGATAAATTTTTAACAGAGGCAGTGCACACCCTAAGACATTTAAAGGAAGAGAAAGCATTTTCTGCTGGGGTCACAATCTTTGAAAAGAAATTTCTCCCCTTAAAGGAGATGATCACATACGATTAATAAGATAGGAAGTAGTAAGAATAGCATCAGGGCACAAATACTTTAGAACTTGCTCTTCAATTATGAGGTTGCAAGTAACATCAAGAAGATAATAATGTTTATATTTTTTAATTCCATTCTATCAAGAGGTATGAGAATAAGAAATTTGATGGAGTATACCACAAGCATCACAAAAAATTTAACATTGTTATGAAGAAACTCTAAAGCATTAGCAATATGAAAGATTTTAGAAGTAATACCAAATTGATTTATAAGTTCATTAAAAAAGGTATGCATTTCATTAAAGAGATGTTAACAATCTTTTAACTTATATACCCAAGAAAATAGAAAAATCAACAAATGCAATGTAATAATGATAACTAGAAATAGAGGGAACCTAAGCAAAACTCCACACATCACAATGGACTAACTCTAAAAGACTCTTATTAGTCGACAACTCATGACTCTTACGTATAATATGAAATTACTTATCCAAAATACATGAGTCACACTTGACAGGATATAAAGGAACCTAAGGAAGAACATCCCAAAGCTTTCAAAGAGAGGGATGACCAAGCCAACGGTGTTACAATAAGGATATCACTAGAAGTTGCCACAAAGTGAACCCCCAGGGAATATCATCTTTAGCAAACACATAACGTCCTATCTGTGTTCATGTCCCAAAACAATCCTCCTCTTTGCTGACAAGTCCTATAAAGTGCAATGAAAATGAAAGAAAGTAACAAAATAAAAAAGTTGTTTAGTAATTTCTCTTATAGATAAGAAGTTAACAGAGAGATCATAAATATAAAGGACTTTTTCAAGAGGGATTTGTGAGGTGACATTAATCATACCTTCATTGGAAACTATACAACTTTGTCCATCAACAAAGGCAACAAAATGAAGGTTGGACATTTCTGTGAGATGGGAAAACATAGTTTAGCTTCTAATTTGCCTCTTGTTGTGATCTCTTTGATAAGGTCCTTATTCTTTTGTTGGCTTAATGAAATCCTCTTTACTATGGGAAAAAAAATCCATGTACTTCTAGCTTTTTCTTCAAGGAATTATTCAGTGTTTTTTGCTCTTCAATGGATTAAGCTAGAAATTCACTTATAGATCAATTTCTGATATCTGTGAATATTCTGATTTGCCTCCTTTTTATTTGTGTCCAACTAAGTAACTGTCTAATTGCAGTTTCTGTTCTCTCAAAAAGAAAACCAAGTATTGGCATTGAGCATTATGGAGGGCCATCTCCAAACAAGGAGCTTTTAGATATTAACTCGTATTGCCATGTGGGATCCAGTCAGGCTTCAGATGCTTCTGAGCAGGATGGTGTGCATTATCCCGAAGTCAACCTTCCTGTTCAAAAAGTGTATCGCACAAGATTGGAAGCACAATCTCAGGATCAACTGCTTACAAAAACCTTTTCCAGTAGTTCTGAAAGCAAGAAAGAAGACTTCTCCCTTGCCTGCAGTGTGCCAGTGGTAAGAAAATTTAATCAAAAAAGTTGTTCTCAGCTATCCATAAGGTCATTTTTCGAGCAATCAAAAGCTTACTCAAAGTCAGTTGGTGTATCATGTGTGCGATTTGAGAAGCTAGAAGCAAAATCTGATGCTTGTTCAACAGAGGACACCAATATATCAAAAGAAACTTCCATATGTGAAAATGTAATCTCCCCAGTGGAGACTGGATATAATCTAAGAGCTCATACTGATGTTGTGCGTGACAGTACTTCTGAAGCAGAAAAGGACAATTTAGCAGTCTCAAGATGGCAAGAAATACAACAGAAAATGCGAACAACCATACCACTTTGCAAGGGCCATGGTGAACCTTGTGTTGCTAGGTTGGTAAAGAAAGCAGGTCCAAATGTAGGTCGGGGATTTTATGTGTGCGCCCGTGCAAAGGTATCTGTAGATTCTGCACTATCCAAAAATTATTAAATTATAAAGTTGCTTTCCTTTACCACCATTCACATGCATAGCACCTTCACTTTGTAGTAGCAAACTATCTGCAAATGCTAGAATCCTGCAGAATATGCTAGTTACGGCCTGCTATGTATTTTAGGGCCTGTTGCACTTATAATATACTGATAGCACATTTGAAACTGAACAAATTATTGGATGATCAAGCACATGCCATCCTCAGAAGCTCTTCTAGTTCTGCTTCTTGCTAACTCTTTAGGTGTTTATTTTCTGATTTCAATAAGAAGGTTGAGATTGTCGAAATGTGGTGAGCAGTCTTTTTGGCTTTTATATGTCATTGTTGATATTTGTCTTATATTATATAACAATATCATGGCAATACCTCTGATAAAAGGATTGCTGGTTGGAAATATGAAGTTATGAACAATGTCAGCCCAAAGAATTAGCTTATATGCTTATGTTTACAAAATTCTTTCAGGGCCCTTCTTCTAATGCTGAAGCTAATTGTGGTCATTTTGAGTGGGCTTCATCAAGAACAAAGACTAGAAGAAGATGATTTGCAAGGATCCTGTCATGTTTGTGGGGTTAGCTTTAAGTGGCCAGAAAGGTGGTGCAGATGCTGGAGACGGGTAAGCCTGAACTCTCTCACTTTATCATAAGAATGTATATGTATTATTAGTTCCAAATGTTTCAATGAATGGCAAAGCCTTTCTTCGTCATCATGGTCTAGAAGCTATTTATTGTTTTCTCTATCAAGAGCAAGAGTCTACTGTGTAGGATGAGCGCCAAGCCATACATTGGAACAACAACAAATGTGTTTCCCAGATATAAAATCAAATGGCTGTAAATTCTTATTTTGCTCCAAGCCGAATCCATAGATTGATCCGAACAATTATCAAGATCCCGAAAGTTGACACTGACTAGTATATTTTGTAATGATTGATGGTCAGTCAGTCTTGATTAATCAGTACATGGTATGTCAATATACGAAATGAACTTGGGTCTGCGGTTCTGCCATTTTTCAAATGACCAACATCTTAGCTATTTATGTATAAAATGTATATTTTTCAGAGTATCATCAACATATGCTGACCTGATTTTGAATGTTTTCTGAAAAAGGGATGGTGGATACAGGATAAAATCAGCAGCTGTGTACACACACCTCAATGTTTTTTTTTTTTCTATTATATGTTGATGCCATTGTTCATTGTTAAGACCAAACATTTTTCTTGCAGCACTCATGGCTAAACCTATCGTTTTGTTTGAGGGGGGAGTTTAAAGTGAAGTAAAAAGTTGGGTGTTTGTGTAGGTGAAAATGTTTAATAAGAATGATTTCTTGTACTTTTCTAGGGTTTTCGACTTTTCTCCCTACGCATTCGCTTGCTCGACATCTCCTCATCTCCACCATTGTCATTCATTCGAGTGCTTGCTTGCACTCCATTGCTATAAGTTCTTTAGTGCTGTTTCCACCTGATCTTTATCAAGGTTGACACACCTTCACATCGAGGACCATCTTGAGCATCTTTAGTGTTGTTTCCACCTGATCTTCCTTTGGTCGCACATCGTCATCAAGGAGTAACCCATTTCCACTAGAGTTTCACTTTGCGTGCTTGCTGCAGAATATGACCTTGTTGTCTTCACTAAAGAAACTGTAAATTAGGGTTTCGTTGTCAAATGATCTTTCAATTTCACATAAATTCTCGTGCATATAATCACTATAGACAAATTTTTATGCATAAGTTTTTATTTTACAATTCATTGTGAAGTTAATAAGATTCAATTTCTAATTTTTCATAATGTTCAAATTAAAACACTTTGTTATTAAACGTATCGTAGCTTAGAAAAGAATTTTTGTTTGCATAACTTTAGAAAAGTAGGGATAACTTGCATAAGTTATAATATGATCTTGTGTACTCTTAAAAATTTAAACCCATGGTTGTGATACCCTTCTCACAATTGTCTCTTAATTATTAACAAGGACGTTATTGCTGTAGTTTTATACTTTCAAGGCTATTTAAGGCAGTCTTTTCATCGAGGATATACTTAGTTTTTTCAACTTTTATGAGCGCATCCAAGAAGAAATTTCAATAAAAAAGAAAATACAAACGTACGTGTTACATGTAGTAAACCATAAAAATTATTAAATTATTTAAATGATACACAATTCAAACATTGTAATGGACGAGAACATGACACCATTATTGGTAGTATGCCAACCAATATGGATTAGGCCTTATTTACTTTGTCAATTTCAATTTTAGTTCTGTACAAATTTTTATATGTCATCATTATCATACAAAATTTTATATGTAAACTTTTACTTCATAATTTACTATTAATTTCAATTTTTCAAAATTGTTAAAGTTAAAATTATAGTTGAAGTTTCATTAACAAACGAAGCCTAATCTAATCGATGGTAAGAGAATTAGCATTTAATTGGTATGAGCCATATTTAGAAACTAATCAGTCAATCTATTGTAATCATACTGTAACTCAACAATCTTCTTTGGGATCAAGACTAAATATGAGGGAGGGTTTGATTGATGTTTTTCAAGAAGGTATCCATCTTATTAGAACAGCAGAGGCATCTAAAAAAAGGAGAGCAAAAATATCATTTTAAGAGTCCACTTGACATGAGATCTAAAAGGAGCAATTCACTCCAGGACTCTTGTCTCTTCTACCAAGAACTCTTCGGTTTTTTAGGGATAAGGACTTTTCACAAGAAGTATGAACGTAGGGGACACGACACTAGATTGGTACTGATCTTGAAAGGTCACTAACAATTAATGAAAATTAATTAACTGTAATAATTCAATTAAACTAGAACATATTTTCCAAAAAGGAAAAATGCAATGAAGCAGGGGCCCCTTGTGTTTGAATCATGGATCTCACGAGCTCACCACCTTGACTTGTGGTAATTAATTAAGCAGTGCTTAGCATACATACATTGATGATAATTTACTCTATTCTGCATTTTATCTGTGGAAGTAGGGAATACAAGAAGTCATACTTTCCAAATCTTGGGCGAATAAGAAATTATAGGTAATGAAAGAATAATCAGAAGATATATGAATTCTAGGCGAATAAGAAGTTATAGTTATGACATGATAATCTTAATTTTCTCAGCATTCTTCTTCAAATTGATTGTTGGACCTAAGAGGGAGTTTTGAGGTTAGTCATGGCAAATGGCGAGACCAAGGAGCTCTGTTTGTTTAAATGGTGCATTGTGTTTATTTTTGTTTTTTACCATACACCATTACTATGTATCGTAATAGTTATCTAACACCTTTAACATTTTTTACATTAACAAATCTATATCAAAAACTTTACATTGTAAATTATGTAATTTTTTAAAAATTGTTAACTCACTTTACTTAATTTTTCTGTTTAAACAAACACTACCCAAGACAACATCATCTTTTACGGTGCCAGACGTGACATGATCACATGAGCAACAAGGTTAGACATGGTAAGATTGAATATCTACTGTTGTTGGTCTAGGTATTGTTGTAAGAGGAAAATCAACATGACCAAATAAAAATGGTTAAATCAAATAGAAACGGTTCAATCGAATAGAAGAGAAGCGGTGCAACTAGCGTTGCGATTAGATTCAAGAGGTGGTGTGACTGAATGGTCAGAATGTATCTTAGACCAAGGCTTTGTTCACACTCTCCCACTTTATGAGCCAGAAAAAATGATTTTCAGGTGAACGATTTTGAGATGAAAGGAAGGAAAAAATGATTTTGATAATGAAATGAGTGGATTGAGAAATGAGAATGTTATCATGAAAATAAAAATATTTCTGAAAACTGGAAGTAGGAAGAAGTGAATAATGCCCAAGTTGGTGAGCTGGTTTAGATGTGCATAGAGGACATGCAGATGCACAAGGTTTGTCAAGTTTCATGGATTCGTCAATAAAAATGAAAAGTGAACAATTACTATAGTAAAAATACCAATAACATACATACAACAATGTTCAAAATGAAAAATGTAGACAATAATAAATAAGCACAAACAACATTCAGTCATATTCAAGGCACACACTAGAGATGTTAATTGGGCTGGCCTAGCACGACCCAACATGGCTCGGCATGACATGAATAATTATTCGTGCTGTGGGTCGTACTTGGGTCGGCCCTTAGGTAGTTCGTGTTGAGTCGGCATGACACAAATTCTGGCATGAAATCAACATGGTCCAGCTCAGCACGAGACTATGAAGTGGGCCGTGCGGGTCGGTTGGGGGAATAGCCATGCGAGCATGGGATCGTGTAGGGAGGGACGGTTGTGCGAGGTCGACAAGGGGAACGGTTGTCGGATCGCAAGGCCGGTTGGGGGAACGATTGCTAGGTCTTGGGGAGGGGAGTGTGGAATGGTTGTTGGGTTGTGGGGTTGGTGGGGGGAACAATTACCGGGTCCCAAGGGGTGTAGAATGGTCACTGGGTCATGGGGTTGGTGGGGGGATGACTGCTAGGTCGCGGTGTCGAATCCTGAGTCTCGAGAAGAAGAAGAGCTGAAGAGCGGAAGAAGAGGAGAAGAAGAGCTGAAGAAGGGAAGAAGAGAAGAGAAGAGGGGAAGAACTGAAGAAGAGAAAAAGAAGAGTTGAAGAGGAAGAGGGCAACAGTCGGGTCCTTGGGGTCGGTGCGCAACAGGCAGTCGACGTGCAATGGGTGGGGCATGCAATGGGCAGCTGGCTTCCGTGCAACGAGCAACCAACTGTCGCATGCAGCAGTCGGCTACCGTGTGAAATTTTGTCTATAAATTGGGGGAGTTGGGTTGATTTTTTCCCCACCCAACTCCTCCACTTCAATCTCAAATCTCAATTTTTCAAATTTTTTCACTTAATTCACATTTCACAAATCACAAACAATAACCCACTACCAAGGTCAAAGTTTTGGAGGCTACAAATATCCTCAACAAGACTTTCTTGAAGCTGAAGTAATGTCATCAATAGAGACTACTAGAGCTTCAACTTCAACTGTGCCACCGAGGAAGTCTCGAAAGAGAGCTTTTATTTGGTCAAAGTATACAATAATGATGAAAGCCATGACAGGCGACACTTTAGAAGAACGAGTCTTCTACAACCTCTATAATGTCGACTTCTCTTACAAAACATTTAGCGGTACAAGTCATTTAACTAGATATATTAGTACACGTGAAAATAAGAATAAGGATAAAACTATTTAAACTCAACTTTCTTTTACTCCTAAAGGTAGTGTTAGCTCATAGACTTATGATTCTCAAAGAGTTAGAGACTTGCATGCTAAATTTATTTGTCAAGAAGATTTACTAATAAGTTTTAGAAGTAATAAACGTTTTGATGAATATATTAGTAAAACATATTATCCACAATATATACATGTATCTAGAAATACTATTAGGTCAGATATTATGAATTCATTTAATATGTTTAGATTAGAACTTATTAATGTTATGAGTATAATAATGACATACATAGCATGCACTTCAGATATTTGGTTGGGTAGAACTAAGGATGGGTATATAGCTGTAACTGCACATTATATTAATCAAAATTAGATTTTTACAAGATCCAAGATTTGACGAAGATATCCTAACATCATCATCATACAATTATAATCCTATAGTATTTAGACACGAATTAATTACTTTTAATTCAATTAATCACTAATAATAATTATTTACTCAATATTCTAACTTAAATACATTTGATGTTTTAGATTGGTGAATACAACAATCAATGATTTTTCTAATATTATCAATAATGACAAATGATTTATTAACAATTCCAATGTCTTTAGTAGCTTGTGAACATATTTTCAGTATAAGTGATAATATGCTTGATGACTGAAAAAGCAGACTTAAAGAAGATATAATAGAAGTATTAATGTGTGTAAAAGACTGTGAGCTTGCTCGACTCTGTGAATAAGATGAAGTTGAACAATTTACAAAGCAACTCTCAACCTTAAACATTTTATAATTAAAATATTGTAATTTTTCAATTTGTAATTTTTTCAAAAATGTAATTTAATTTTGTTATAAATTTTTTTAAAATGTAATTGTAAATTTGTAATAATGTAAATATAAAATATGTAATTCTTTAATAAATAAAAAATTTAATTTAATTATATGCATGGTTGATTTGTTATCTTATTTATTAAGTTGTTGAAGGTTAAATATTGTCATGATAATTGTTGAATTAAATTTAAATATTGATGATTGAATACTTAAATATTGAATGTTATTATTTGTTAATTAAATATTTAAAAAATTTAATTATTTAATTATTAAATATATATAAATTAATTAAAAAATCATATCAACGTATCATTGATTAACACAAATAATATTTGTCCTACCATGGGTAGTGTTAGCTCATGAACTTATGATTCTCAAAGAGCTAAGGACTTGCATGTTAAATTTATTTGTTAAGAAGATTTACCAATAAGTTTTGGAGGTAATAAACATTTCGATGAATATATTAGTAAAGCATATTGTCCACAATATAAACATGTATCTAAAAATACTATTACCTCAGATATTATGAATTCATTTAATATGCTTAGATTAAAACTTATTAATGTTATGAGTACAATAATGACATGCATAATATGTACTTCAGATATTTGGTCGAGTAGAACTAAGTATGGGTATATAGTTGTAATTGCACATTATATTGATCAAAATTAGATTTTACAAAAAAGATTAATAGGATTTAGAAAAATTCAACATCCACATATTGCTGAAACAATTTTTGGAAATATTATGGAAATTTTTGATTTATATGGAATTAGAAATAAAATAGGTAGTATAACTTTTGATAATGCAGCTAACAATACCAATGTTTAAAACTAGATTAAGTTCACCAAATGGTTTTAAATTATTTCACTAAAGATGTATGTGTCACATAATTAATATTATTGTATAATCAGGTATAAAAGAAATTGAAATTTATATTAAAATTGTTAGAGATGTTTTAAGTTTTATAACTAGTTTATGAAAACGACAACAACAATTTGATAAAACATGTGATTCTTTTGAAATGCCGCATAAATAATTCTCTTTAGATGTTCAACATAGGTGGAATTCATTATATTTAATATTAGAAAGTACATTACTATATGAAATTTCAATAATGTCTATGTATAATCGCCATCATTAAGATGATTATCAAAAACAATTAAGTGATGATCATTTTAAAATTGTAAAATGTTTTGTTGAATTTTTAAAACGTTTTTATGATACAATTGTTAGATTATCAGGAATTTATTATTCTACATCTGTCTATGCGTTGCATCATTTATATGATATTTCACGAGTTTTTAATAAATATGAGGTATATTCTATTTTTCCAACCAATAGTAAATAGGATGAAACAAAAAAATTTAAAATATTGGAATGAAATCTCTACATTATATATTTTGAGTACATACTTAGATCCTAGGTGTAAAATAAGATATGCTATTAAATTAATTAGGGGAATACAAATGAGTTTAGGTGTAGATTTAGGATTAAATATTAATACAATAGAAGAACAATTAAATCAAATGTTTGATTTATATGTACAAAGATATGGATTAAGAATATAACTCTCTCCTCCACGAATGTTCACAATACCAGAATCAAATGTTGGATCATCTTCAGATTCTTGGGCATTTTTCCAAGATCCAAGATTTAATGAAGATATTCCAACATCATCATCATACAATTATAATTCTATAGTATCTAGACAAGAATTAATTACTTTTAATTCAATCAATCACCAATTATTATTATTTACTCAACATTTTAACTTAAATACATTTGATGTTTTAGATTGGTGAATGCAACAATCAATGATTTTTTCAATATTATTAATAACGACAAATGATTTATTAACAATTCCAGTGTCTTCAGTAACTTGTGAACATATTTTCAACGTAAGTAGTAATGTGCTTGATGATCAAAGAAGTAGACTTAAAGAAGATATAATAGAAGCATTAATGTGTGTAAAAGACTGAGAGCTTGTTCGACTTCGTGAATAAGATTAAGTTGAAGAATTTATAGAACAATTCTGAAACTTAAACATTTCATAATTAAAACATTGTAATTTTTCAATTTGTAATTTTTTTAAAATGTAATTTAATTTTGTTGTAAATTTTTTTTAAATGTAATTGTAAATTTGTAATAATGTAAATATAAAATATGTAATTCTTTAATAAATAAAAAATTTAATTTAATTATATGCATGGTTGATTTGTTATTTTATTTATTAAGTTATTGAAGGTTAAATATTGTCATGTTAATTATTAAATTAAATTTAAATATTGATGATTGAATACTTAAATATTGAATATTGTTATTTATTAATTAAATATTTTAAAAAAATTTAATTATTTAAATATTAAATATATATAAATTAATTAAAAAATTATATCAATTGATTAACACAAATAATATTTTTCCTACTATGCACGGCACGAAATTCGATGTATGTGTACATCTCAGAAGAACTCAATTAGTTCACGTCGTTACTTGTACAAGCTCTATTTAAACGACCCCATACTCGGACGAGATGTATCGAAACATGAAGACTTCGGCGTCGGTGTACGCGGCGTGCGCGTCCATGGCCCTGGCATGCCTCCTGGCGCTCCCCGCCGGTGCTCAGCAATGCGGGAGACAGGCAGGCGGCGCAGCATGCGCGGGGGGGCTGTGCTGCAGCCGATGGGGCTACTGCGGCAGCACCGGAGACTACTGTGGCCCAGGTTGCCAGAGCGGGCCGTGTTGGGGGCCGACACCCGGCGGTGGTGGAGGCGTGCGTTCCATCATCACCTCCTCCCTCTTCAACGAGATGCTGAAGCACAGGAACGACGCCGCATGCCCTGCCAGGAACTTCTACACCTACAACGCGTTCGTCGCCGCCGCCGATTCCTTCGCTGGCTTCGCCACCACCGGCGACCTCACCACCAGGAAGAGGGAGATCGCCGCCTTCTTGGCGCAGACCTCCCATGAAACCACAGGTGACGTTGACTTGAACTCCACCGACCGTAAAGAGAAATCATTAAAAACAATAGAGGTCATTAGCTGTGAATTTATAAAAAATATTTTACTGTGTGAAATTTTAAATTTTAAAGATTTTAAGAAAATATTTATCATCTCTTTGAAGGTGGGTTTGAACTTTTTGAAAACCAAGAATTGAAAAACACATTAATAAGAAATCTTAAATTTATATATATATATGAAAAAATTAAATTAATGTATTTAATTAAATACTAACATAAATATCTATAATATTTTCAACGTAAAAAATAAATTAATTAAAAAGCTTCGGTAGCAGCACTTTTGGTTTTGGAATGGATTGATAAATAAATGAGTGGAGTGTCAGTAACAATATGCAGACTACCAATTAAAATATCTTTTATTAAAATTTTTGATATAAAATTTTTACTAACGTAATAAGATTATCTTAAAATGATAATTTTGAAAATATCGAACAAAAACAGGCGGATGGCCGACGGCTCCGGATGGGCCGTATGCTTGGGGATACTGTTTCAAGGAAGAACGAGGAGCCACCAGCAATTACTGCGTTCCGAGCACACAGTGGCCGTGCGCCGCCGGCAAGAAGTACTACGGCCGCGGACCCATCCAGCTCTCCTAGTAAGATAAGATCAAATTCCCCATCGCTTCATACATACCACCTCAGATCTCGACGTTTTCATTTCCATGGGTGTATGCAGCAATTACAACTACGGCCCGGCGGGAAAAGCCATCGGGAAAGACTTACTGAACAATCCCGGTTTGGTGGCGTCGGACCCAACCATTTCCTTCAAAACAGCCTTCTGGTTTTGGATGACGCCGCAATCGCCAAAGCCCTCTTGCCATGATGTCATGACCGGGCAGTGGACTCCCACGCGCGCCGACGTTGCCGCCGGACGGTTGGCTGGGTTTGGCGTGACCACCAACATCATCAATGGAGGGTTGGAGTGCGGCCACGGCTCCGATCCCAGGGTCGCCGATCGTATAGGTTTCTACAAGAGATACTGTGATGTGTTGGGCGTCGGCTATGGGAACAATCTAGGTTGTGGCGGTCAGCGTCCCTTTGCTTGATGAACAAAAAGCTTGTTTACGCCTTGTAACGAGCGATTAGAGTCCCTTTGCCCTTTGTCTGATGAATAAAAACTTGTTTACGTATTGTAATGGAATAAAATGGGCTGGGAAATTTGCACTTATTTTAAGGTTTCGTTTGTTTATAAATTTGTTATCATGTATTTTTGTTTTTTATTATATATCATAATATTTTATCGTAATAATTATTAAATAATTTTAATATTATATATTTAAAATTATACTAAAATATTATATATTTTAATATTATATATCATAATTTTCTTAAAAAATATAAAATTTACCTTACGTAATTCTACACAGACACTTCTCAAGTTCCATTGCAAATAATTATTATCAATATTTCTCAAATATTATCTCATATATGTATATAGATAGACAAAAGGAAAATTGATATATTTCTCAAATATTACAAATTCTGAAAGTAAATAAACCAAACATGGAAGGTATATTACAAATTTTGAATCATTTGCACGTAAAAGGTGTGTATAATTAACTATTCTTTTTAATATTTAGATTGTTGTTTGTAATTTAGTTTTAACTTTTGTATCACGGTGGAAGTTATTTATAATTAGAATTGAAGTTATATTTATTTAAAGTTTTCGTAAGTTAACTTTTGTATTGTTAATTATCTGTGATACGATGTTGTTTATCATTTATTAGTTTCAAAGGTTTACGTTAACGAACTTTAAAGTTTGATAAACAATCAATATCTAAGCATATTACGTAAAAATAAGGTATATAAATCAACTATAAATTTCAATATTCGACTTAACATGCAAATGTCTAGATTTTCAATTATACAACAATAGAAATTTCTTACGTCATAATAAATTTAAAAACAAAAATAAAGTTAGAAAAAAATTGTTTTTGTACACCATGAAAAGTCACAATGTTTAAAATTTGAAAATTGTTTCTAAAAATATAGAAATTGTGTTACTTAAAATTAAAGTACAACACATAAATATTAAAATAAGTATATTTAATAACATTAAATACATGTATTTTGATAAATTTAAAATATCAAAATAAATATATTGATGTAATAGAAATGATTTGAAATACACTGTAACGAGTACAAATAGTTAAGCTTAAATAGTAAATCATGCATTTGAGTTTGTTTGTGTACGTCAGCGAGAAATTTAAAAAATAAAAAGAAAATTAAAAAATGAAAAACAAAATTAAGATTATTTATATACGTTTTTAAAAAAATTTAAAAATAAATTTTAAAAATTTATAAATATTTTAAATATAATTTTATATTTTTTTATACTTAAGAGAGAATATGTACAAATCTTCCTTCCTTTTTGAAAAATGAGTATTCAGGGGAGTTCGAAAAATCAAAAAAGATGAAAATTGAAAAAAGAATTTATGATTTTTTTGAAATTTATTTATGCCGTTCAAGCAGAAAATAAGAAAAACGTAAAAAGATTTTGAACAAATCCATTTTGTTTTCCGCCCTCACCCCGTCCGACTGTTCCCAACACTCCCCCTTCCCCGGAACCGTCGAAACCCTCGCCTGAACTCCCGAAACCCACCCGCGCGTCGTTCTCGTCGACACATCGCCGGTCGCCGATCGCACTCTTCCACCCGGAAAACCCCTCTCTGTGCGAGGTTATCGTCGACGCATCGCCAGTCGTCAATCGCACTCTTCCATCCGAAAAACCCCTCTTCGCCCGTCGCGTCATCGTCTTCGTCTGTCGCATCTCCAAGGTAATGGACCTTGCGTTTTATTTTTCCTTAATCGACCTATCGTTGTTCAGCGTTTTATTTTGGATATCGACGCATGTGATTTGTAATCGACAGATTCTGTTTCATGTGATTTGTGATTTTTGATATCGTTGATTCATGTGACTTGTGATTTTTGTTTAATGTGATTTGTGATCTGTAATCGACCGTCTTTGTGATTTTTAATATTGACGCATCCATTTTGTATTGTAGCATGGTACCCTTTTTTTTTAATGTTCCGTAGATGTTATGCATGTTTATTGGTGATTCCTGAAACGATATGCATTTTTGTATTTCTGTATTGATATGGGTATCGTTTCTGTATTGTAGTCGCGATTTACATTTTTTTCCTTTTCTCGATTTTCCAAGCGGTACAAACAGTCCCTTAAGCTCAAATCAAATTCGATTTTTTGGTTCCGTTGTCTCGCTAGAGTTAGGGAAAGATCGTGGAAGAACGTGAACGGTGCGGCGACGATCGTTGTCTTCCCACCAATGGCGTCTGCTTTGACACCTGCTGCCGTCGTTCAGAACGAGAACATCCACGTCCACGGAGGAAAAGCCGACAATGCTGTTGGTAAATCGGAGTTAAACAAGCAGAAGAAGAAGCGCAAGGCCTTGGAAGATCTTTCCAAGACCAAAGGTACCACAATTAAGACCAGAGTAGTTCCTAATGCCAAGCAATCGCCAGCCACTGCTGTTGCTACCATCGCTGCCACCAACAAACCTTCAATCTTGCCCGACCCTTACCTCACCGAGGAAGACATAAGAAAGTGCAAAGAGTGGGCCAAAGAAGGGATTGAGCGTCTGCACTGTCCTTGTAATCATTTGCAGCAATTTGAAGACGATGTTGCAGGTGAAGGTAATGATACTCTACATCTTTCGTCTCTGCCTTATTTTTAGCTCTCAAACAGATGTAATCTCTTGGTCGGTTCTTTTCCTGTTAAAAACATCTGTCATCTTGTTTTCAACGGGACCAGGGTGGCCATCTTTCATCTGAAACAAGATGAAAGATGTTTTTAGCAAAACGACCAAGAGATCACATCTGTTTCTACTACTAACTTATATTTTGTGAAATTATTATAGTGATAGAGGAACTTGGCATGGTTATGCCTTCCTCGGGGAGATGGATACCAAGAGATGATGACCCATCCAGTTCTCCTTGTAAGATAAGACCAAATTCCCCACCAATGGTATGTTCTCGTGTTTCTCCCACATTTTCTTTTCTTGTATTTCAATCACATGAGATTCCAACTATCAAATATAATTCATGCTTTAGCTCCTGATACAGTTTCATGTTCTTGTGTTATTATTTATGTCTTGATTGTTTTTTTGCTGGACCCTTTGGCAACGAGGGAATATGGCCTCTCCATTGTTTTTTCACATAATCTAATTCAAATATTCCTGTTCGATTATATCAGATGGATTTCTCTTTAAGGTTGGGGTTTTTGTGAGAAATGAAGTATTTCAGCCTTTGATGTATTTGGTGCTTTCAGGAAGACCCTAGAGACTTTGGACCTATTGGTAAACTGGAGCTTGAACCAGAGGCTGCTCTTCCCAATGAGACTAGGTTCCCATCTTTTACAGGTTTCTTCTCGGTACCTGACATCATTTCTGTTGCACATTGATCTTCTTCATAAATAATTTTAGTTTGTGCACTTATTTTCTAAAGTATCTAGCTTACTATCTAACCCTTTACTTCAAAGAGGGTGATGAGCTACATAATCAATATACAAATGCCTTGATTTTTTGATGTTTCACACAAAGCAAGAATAATTTCCTCCTTGAATTGTATCACATTCAAATAGGATTATATCCTTTAATTCTTGCAAGTATGATTGAATAACATTAAAAATTCTAAAGTTTTAGTTTCCTTTTAATATTTTATTTTTTCAGCGCATATTTATGTTTTCTTTTGTCAAATAGCATACCGTGTAATTTGCAAAAGATACCATTTGATTGACAAGAATGGAGCATTTCTTACAATGATGGATCATAACCATATCCCAAATATAATCGTATTACCATAACATGGTAGTATCACGAAGTTTTCCATTCTCATAAAAGAATAATAGAAGATCCATTCTTGTCAATTTCGGTTAGAAATGGTATTTTTTTTGCTAATCTCACTGTCATAATCCTCCAACGTATTACTAATGGCTATAATATTGTCCTTTCCACAAATTCAAGGAGTAAGCACTAATTTCTCTAGAAAGAGTAATTAACGTTATAATGGTAAGGTTCTCTATTTATTTGGAAAAAGGAAATGTTTCTGTGGTCGTCTATTTTAAAAATTTGTATTAAAAATCTAGTCATACAATTAATTAATCTTAATATAATAACATAAAGTTCCATCCATTTATCATGAACCAAATTCTGTACCCCAAATGAGATGTGGGAGGAGTAGGGGCCTCTGAATTGTGGTGTGTTAGGCATGCTTGTAACATTATTTTCTAACTATATCTGTATACAGGTGCTAAAGATCTTGAACTCGAACTTGCAGAGCTTTGGGAGTTTGATTCTTTTAATGACGTCGAGTTGATTCTCAAGGACTCTGATGATGAAGTCACCCTTCCACCTTGAGCGCAGTCTTACGGGATGACAAGTTTAATAGACCCTTAGAGTTCAGTGCACTCATTTTGAGATGGTAATGTCTATGTTTGATAGGATTAGATCACACGAGCTCATCAAGTGTTTCTTCTGCAGTGACCATCGATGTTGATCCATCCCTTGTATGAAGACTCTGCTTAGAATCATAGTTTTTGCATACATAACTGCGTTAAGTCGAACCATATTGTAATGCACACCCTTGTACTCATCGATTTCTTTCCTTTAGGTAATTAATATTTTTGTGTTGTCTGTGTCAAAGAACCATCTCTCATCCATCAACTTTTTAAATGGTTAGTTCTATTTGGATCCACGAACAAATCAACTTCTTAGGTTTTGTTTTTTTTCTTCTTCTTATATTTTAGAAGTGAAAAAAAAAGATTTTTACAAGAAAGACAGAAAGAATAAGAAGAATAATTTTGATAATAAAAGAAGTAAATTGAAGAATATAAATATTATTGTGAAGTTAAAAATACTTTTAAAAGTTAGAAGGTGATAGAAGTTAAACTTTTACAACTAACTTCTCTCGTGAATACAAGAATCTTACTTGATATAATTTCAAATTGTTGGTTAACAAATACGGTTCCAATTTCTTCTTGTAATCTTACCTGAATAATCTAGTCGTGCATTACAAAAATTTTGTTATTTTTACGTATTTATGCCATTTTCACCTATTTCATTGCGAAACATTGTCACGTTACGCCGACATCATATTTTTTAAACGACCATTTGTGGATATATATTAAATAAAATACAAAAGTAAATGGTTAGTTGGTATTTAATTTCAAACAAAATGCATTTTTATATTGTTTATAAAAGTTGTGCGTTGACACAGCATCGATGATAACGCATGAATCGGGAGGGTTTGTAGAAATAACCTAATTGAAAAACAAATTTGAAGTAGATATTTATTTATTTTATGATTTAGATATATAAATCTAAAATTTATGTATTTTTTTTTTGGAAATTAGCATGAAAATCCATTAGAAAGTAAAAATTGATATTTTAAAAGGGTGTGCTCAGGGATAACTTTTTGTTGTTGATAAAATTATATAATAATTTAAGTGATAAAAATTTTATTGTAATAATAATAATATTGAGAGTAATTTTAAAAGTTGAAAAATATTGGAACCAAATAAAATCTAAAACTTATGACTTTATGTTCAAAATTTTACAACTACAGGAAAATTACTCGATAATAATAATAATTAAATTTATGTAAAAGGTTAATATTTAATATTGATATTAAAAGAAACAAATATATTAAAAGGTGTGTTTAGGGATAATTGTTTTTAATTTAAAGAGTTAAATAAAATTGAAGTTGAAACTAAACAAAGTTAAAATTATATAGTAATTTAAATAATAAAAATTTATACGTTAAAATTTATATAGTAATAATACTTTTAAAAGTTAGAAAAAATTAAAACTAAATAAAATTTAAAATTTATGACATTATGTTCGAAATTTTAAAACTACGGTAAAATTATCCAATAATAATAATAATCAAATTTATGTAAAAAGTTATATTTAATATTTAAATATAGATATTAAAAGAAACAAATATACCAGAAGGTCCAGAACCAGCTCGACGACCAAACGACTAGGGGTCAGTCGGAAGCGTTGTCGCCGGCAAGGCCAGTCGCTTCCGGTCGGTGGCCTCTTGGCGCCATGGCCGACGAAATTTCCCCTCCATCGACGATCTCCATCGATCCCTCTACCTTCGATCTGGTCGTCCTCGGCACCGGCCTCCCCCAGTCTCTTATCGCCGCCGCCGCCTCCGCCGCCGGTAAATCTGTCCTCCACCTGGACCCCCACCCCTTCTACGGCTCCCACTTTACTTCCCTCTCCCCGGATTCCCTAATCCACTTCCTCCACCCAACCCCAACCCCAACCCAACCCCTCCTCCAAGCAGCTACTTTCCCATCGAACTCCGACCGCTCTACTCTGATGTCGAGGTTGATGGCCAAGTCCCCGAACCGGCTGGTAGGTTCCTTGTCGACGTTTCCGGCCCCAGGCTCCTGTACTGCGCGGATCCGATGGTAGACGTGATGCTTCGGTCGGGGGCGAGCCGGCATGTGGACTTCAAGAGCTTGGATGGGAGTTTCGTATACTGGGAGGGGGAGATGTGGGCCGTGCCGGACTCGAGGGAGGAGATATTCAAGGATAAGAAGTTAGGGTTGATGGAGAAAACGCAGATGATGGGCTTCCTGAAGCTGGTTAGGGAGCACATTGCGGCAGAGGAGGGTGTTGGTGAACGTCGAATCGCTGTGGAGGATTTGGAGTTGCCGTTCGTCGACTTCCTCGAGAAGCAGAGGCTTCCGCCTAAGATTATATCGTAAGATGAAAACATGCAAATAGACATTTTCTTTTTCGTTGAAAGATTTATTGGGGTTCAGATTTTTCGAAATTACTTTTTACTAGCCATTGCCAAATTGATGATCTTTCTTTTAGACATACATTTCAAAACATAATTGATATATGATTGGAAAAAATTGAATTCTTCTGAAAGGTTTCTCGATATCTCACCGAGCTTCGTTAGGCTAGGCAGACATGTTTGGGATATCTGGCTGTCCGTGTCGATGGTTAGTGTGGTGCCATTAATCTTAAGTCATTTCAATCAGGTTAGCTTCTTCTTCTGTAAGGCAAAAGAGAGACTTCGTGTCCACAGTGTGTGGACTACTAAAGGTTCTTTGATGTTTACGTTAGGTATATAGATCAAGAGGACTAGTTGTGTTTCTATATATATGGTTGGTATACATTTTTCCATTTATTAGGGTGTCTGTGGTGTCACTTGGTGTACACGTGTGTGTTAGAGAACAGTTAATCAAAGTGGAATAATGTATGGCACGAAGTGAGATTGACCAACCACATGGTAACTAGGTAGATAGGCTATTGTCTAAGTATGTTGTGGTGTCAACCTTATCTAGCATGTGGAAAAAAGGTTCATGTAGTCAACCTTATCTAGCAGGATTATAGCTCAGATTGCCGTTGTAAATTTTTTGGTGAAGTTAAACTCAACATGAATCACTTGTATCTTGCTTCTTTTTTTCTGATGGTATTTTTTTCCTTCTTTGCTGTAAACAGTCTCATCAAAAGGATATATATTGAATTGCCAATTAGTTATCACTAAGTACTGATTCGTGCCTTCCCTCCATGCCCCCACTGAATCCAATCCAATTCTTCTTCTCTTATGCGTGTGTGTGTGTGTGAGAGATCCACATTTGGGTGTTTTTTCCCCTATTGCCTTCATCTACAACTGACTCCTCCTCGTATGTTCCTCTGGTTTATTTTTACCGTAGTGTTCAGGTTGAGAGCGTGCATGCATATTTCAGATCCTTTAAAACTTGAATGAACTTACAGGAGATGTAGATGGATAGATATCAATATGATTTCCTTTTACAAGCTAGGAGGAGAAAATCGTATCCAATCAAAGGGTGTTAAATTTAAAGGTCCATTTTCTTCTTCTTTTTTTCACTGTAATAAAAATAGAAAATTACAAACTTTAATTTTCTTAATTTTCCCTTAACATGCCCTCCTAACTTTGTATCTTTTTCAAAGAAGAAGAGGTAAAAGGAGGTAAGGATAAAGTAGTACTAGCTAGCTAATTAACTAGAAAATTGTTATCAAATCATGTCAACAACTCTTATTGATGTTAATTCGTTCAATTAGCCTCCCATGATATGATAGATCATCATGCATGGTATAAAGAATAAGGTAGATTTCTTTTAAATTAAGAAAAACAACACATGCAACAAGTACTCCAATGGAAAAGAGAATGTATTGTGTATGTGATAGATAGAAAACATGTTAATAAAAATAAGTACCTAACCATGCGCAACACTCAAGAGTGTCTTGTTTTGTGCATTAGTTGCTATGCACGTATATAAAGTATTTATTTCAAGGAAATTCGAAATGAAACTAACAAACTATGTCTTGATATACATGAGATCAATGCGAATAATCAAAGAGTAGTGCAAAAACACAAGGATACATGTTGGAGATGAGCAACAATAGAGGATGAGGATGTTTTTATAATTTATTACCTCACCATCTGCCTAATTGGTTGAATAATTTTCACATATAATGCTTCACTGGTATCATTTAAAAATTGGAAATAAAGATACCTCCATGTTTTCTTAAAGAAAAGGATGCCATAAAATGTCCAAAATCAAACAATAAAACCAAGAACAGCAGTCATGTAAAGCCATAATTTCTTCTTTTCATCATCATCCTTGTTCTTGCTCTTTGATTTTGGATTTTGCTCTTCCATACACTTCTTTGATAGTGGAAACCCACATAGATTAAGATTACCTACATAAGATCTATTTTTAAATGTCAAGAATTGCTTGCCTTGGGGAATATTTCCTGAGAGGTTGTTGAAAGATAGATTCAAGTAAGACAAGAATGTCATCTTCACCATCTCTTGAGGTATCTGACTAGAGAGATTTTTCCTTGATAGATCTAGTGCTTCCAGATGGAGCAATCCACTAAGTGTCTTTGGAATGCTATTTGTCAGTTGATTTCCTAATAAATTTAAATTCACCAAATCATACAAATCTCCAAATTCAGGTGGAACAATTCCAGATAAGTTATTATTAGAGAGGTCAATCTTGTGAATAGAGAAAGTGTACTCTCAACATATCCTTGAGCTCGTCCATTTTTGTTTATCATTATTGTTTCTTTGTAATAAGAAACACCAGTCAATGGATATTCTTGCTTTTGTACAACTTTCATGGCCTTGAAGTCCCCTGCTACCTTTGGTATCGATCCTGATAAATTATTATTTCCAAGATCTAAGACTTGAAGAGATTCAATTCTTGAGATTGAATGTAGAATATTCCCAGATAGCCTATTTGATCTCAAACGTATAATCTTTAGAGACTGCATGTTTTCTGTTGTCCAAGATGGTATCGACCCATTAAACTTATTTTCTCCAAGATCAAGGACAACCAAATAACTGCATTTACTCAAGGAACTTGGTAGACTTCCATGTAGTTCATTATTCTCCAAATGTAAAGATCTCAAAGTACAATGTTCTTGTATCTTGGGAAATGTACCATTAAATTTGTTGCTACCCAAGTCAAGAATGCCAACCACTTTCACCAAGCAATCAGGAATCTCTCCAAAGAAATTATTTTTGGACAAGTCCAACATCCGTAAATTTTGTGCTTCACACAACAATGATGGGATGCCACCGAATAGATTAGTGTTGTTGGAAAGAGACCACCTCTAATTTTGATGTCATGTTCGATATGGTAGATAGCCAATTAGATCTTAGGAATGTGCAGGACGTTCGATCGATGCACTTTCTGGTCAAAGTCAAGGTCTTTACTTTTTCACACGTCACCTTTTACTAGTGTTTGATTGTAGTCAGCTTTTCAACAAGATTCGGTCAATAATCAGATTTTATATGTATTATATCTATTACAGAAAAGAATAAGCAAATTCGTAAATAGTGAGACCTAATATATATAATTTATAATTATCATTTTTGTAAAAGATTATAAAATATAAAATAATCATAGTAATAATAATAGAAGAAATATTTCTAGTTAATGTATAAATTATCATCGACATATAGTGTTGTGTTATGGTTCGACATGATTGACATGTCTAAGTGTAACTACACCCAATTATATGCATCATTGTGATATTTAGTTGACTCTTTGGTCCTGATTAAATGTAATTTTGGGTTTTCTTGTAAGGTTAAGTATAACTCAAGGCTCATGTGCTGTTAGTATCGCACTTCTTCGATAGAGGGAAGCGGGTAGTAAAGATTAATTAATTTTACTTTTAAATACGCAAGTACCACTTCATCTTTTGAACGTATTTTAGTTTTGAAGAGTTCTTTACAAGATTAACACTCAATATTCTTTAAATGTTTTAAATACTACTACTCCATTCTAATGATTTTGATAAACAAAGTTTGAATAATATTTACAGGTGGTTTATCATTGACGGTTATGTCCACCTTAAGTTTTCGTTTTTCTCTTTAGTAGAATATCTTTGGTCTATATGAGACAAGGGTCTAATTAAAATAACGCATACATGTGAAAAGGAAGGGGTTTAAGGCTTTGTTCGGAAGGAAGAATTTTTAGAGTGATTTTTTTTGTTACAATCATCATGAAAGATCCATTGGTTTGTACATTTTTTGATATTTTATTTTTTAAAAAAATTTTAATGTGACGGAAGATGTGCCTCTCTTTTTCGTGGTTTTAACAGAAGACCTATTGGTTATAAAAAAAATTAATAATTTTTTGTCATAATAATATTTTTATAATATTTACGTATTTAATTTTTCCGGCTCAAATGTTTCGATTCTCGTGATAGGTTAAACTTAAACGTTTCTGGCCATGATATTTTATCCTCAAAAATAAAGTATTTAGCTGCCTAGCCCTCTTCCTTACACATGTCAGTTCTCTGTAGGTTGAGGTAGTTCTTGATGAAATTTCTCGTCTTCAAGAAGGTCCTTCTGAACAGGATGTTTTGACCATACTTGAGATTGAACAACGGGCACATGAAAATGGATTGCAGGTCTTTCATTGATTATCTTATTTGTAATAAATTACTAAAGGTGAAGATCCTGACAATTTCCTCTTCTTGCAGGAAAATTATTACTGGATGGATCGTATTGTTCATAGTTACCAGTCACGGACCTATTTTGGTGATGTCAGTGCATCCTTTCAGGTATATGTGCCATTTATTATATTACTGCTTCATCTAATAATGTTTCAGTTTTTTAGTCATTTTTATTTCATATGTAGATCCAAAGATGATGCACGTAGTAATGTTAGAGCATCATTGGTCCCATCAACAACAAAGGCAGCATTGCAGAGGATTTTGCCGTCTCCATGTAGAAAGAGATACACTGTAGTAGTTCTTATGCCTCAATCATCTCACCTGAAGTTTCTCAAGTCATTGTTTTCACTAAAATCAAAAGGATTTTACCAAGATGCAAAGGTCAGTTGTTCCAAAAGCAAATGTAAAAATGTCAATTTTTTCCAATGTTTCCCATATTATGATGTATTCTATGCTTTAATTTTTGCATATTGCACGTATTAAATAGCTTGCCAGGATATCTAAATTACTCATTATTTCGTTTTATATTATTATTATTTATCTTGCTTCCATTTGCTACTGAACCAAGAATGTATAGGAAAAACCTTTGTAACTTGTAGTGTTGTGCTAGACTGTGGAATGAAAAGGTGGAGATTGATCATGTAGAATGGAAAGGTAGACCTTGACACAACATTTTATTTTTTGTTGTGTCAAGTAAGTAGGTTCTCTAAACATATGTGCAAAAGCTTGAAGTCAATTTTCTATTGCCTTTGTTACCTACGTAACATGAATAAGGATAAGTGTCAATCAT
>JAMKPZ010000864.1:0-31628 GCA_024699675.1 Amphibolis antarctica | reverse complement strand
TCCTCCCGGTAAAGGGGAACCGTCGAGTGTACAAGCCCATGCACCTGGATGGTCGGCATCAGCAAGGGTGCATGCCGATGGCCTCATCTCGGAATCCTTTCTGGGGTATCAGGAGTGCAAGTTTGCTCCTCCTGGTAAAGGGGAATCGTCAGGGTGTACATACCCATGCACCTAGATGGTCGGTGTCGGCAAGGGTGCATGCTGACAACCTCATCTTGGAAGCCTTTTTAGGGCATCGGGAGAGTAGCTTTGCTTCTCCTGGTGAGATAAGCAAGAAATAGGTGAAACACGACTATGGAGGTGGTAGCCACCACTATGGACCTCTAGCTAAAAAGCCAAAGGTCTAGTGGGTCTGCCCGTCTGCCTAACAGACATTTGGATCTGAGGCCAGATGTTCACTCGGTGTGCTGCCTATACCATTGGGTGTAGAGATTTCTGCACCCAGACCTGAAAGATGGGAGTGGTAGACACCTTTGAGGAGATGGTCACCTGTAAGTGGAAGCGACACATATGACGGTGGCCGGGCATTTCTCCGGAAAAGGATAGAGGAAAACTTGATGACGCATTCGTAAAACTCGTAAGAAAACATAGATTCCCATATAGAAAGACCTGACAAAGGAATCATGACCGAACTGACCTCGACCGTACCTAGTGGATTTTCCTGGTAGGGGGGGAGGCTGCCAGTACCTTCGGAAGCATATCCAAAGGATTGATACTCGGGCATGTCCTCCGCCCCACATGTTCTTTCCCCATCTGGTTTTCCTTATTTTCTACCTAAAAATAAGGTGGCGACTCTATTTAATGAGCCATCCGCCCCACATGGCGATGCACTCATATAATCACCTTTCAATTCTCTGTACCTTGGCCATCCACTGGCTCCATTGGCGGAACCTCTTGGGCTTTCGGGTGACAGCCGGATGAAAGAGAGGGTATAGATTTTTGGGGACTCTACTGGGGAGACTCACTGCATTTTATCGATTAAGTGACTTAGACTCTCACTTGAACGACTCTTTTACACTCGGTCTTTTATTTTCCGCTAGGATTTCTAGTGTACCTGCCGCATTTGCTAAGCGAAGCTGCTTTCAAATGCATCAAACCAAATCAGCCTTCTTTGGTTCTCTTTGCAGATTCTCCTTGCGAACCCTTGTAGTTTGACCTCGCAGTTACAGATCTCATTGGCTCCCCCTGTCCAGACCCATTCACAAGCAAGAGCTATGGCCATAGGTTTTGCTCCTGCATCCGGAACTTCCCCCTCTATCACTATGGTGGTCTGCATGTCGCTGTTCGTGGCATTCAACCCACCACCTCTTGTCGTCACCAGTGAAAGCTTCACCAGGCTGATCATTGTACCTGCTAGAGCCACGGATCTCCCCCAGGCACCAAACCAGCCTACCACTATGGCATTTGACAATGTCATGTCGCATCCTGCACCACCCACTTCTCCAGCTGTTGGAATTGAAGGTGATAGGCTGATTACCTCGTGGAACACTAGCACTTCCTACCAGCCACCCTCAAACATGGATGGGACAGAAGGGGCCAGCACCTTCTAGCCGCCCTGGCTGGGACATTTCGAGCAGACTCTCCTAGCTCATCAGTTGGCCCGCTACCAACAATAAGGGATTAGTTCGGTAATCCCACCCAAGCCAACCATCCGTGTCCCGGAGATGCCGCATATTGAAGAATATGATGTCGTCACCACTCCCATGGTAGGTCAGTTCTTTCAGTTGCCACTGTAGCCAGTGGTCGCCACTACTACCACCCCAATGCCAGACCTACAGGGGCAACTACTCCAGAGGATAGCTGAACTGGAAGCATCCTTGCGGAACATGAGGCTCAGCCTGCCAGAACTCTCTTGTTCATTCCAAAACCTATATTTCTGTCTAGAGGTGATGCTCCCTCCTGACTTCAAGATGCTTGAACTGGTCAAATACAACGAGCACAGTGACCCCCATGCACACCTCCAGGCTTACTACGGGGACATGGTGGCGCTGCAGGACGAGGAGAAGCTCCTCGTCTGACTATTCTAGAAATCCCTCCAAGGGCTGGCACTGTCATGGTACATGTCCTTGGACTTGACGAAAGTCTACACCTAGGAGTAGCTGGCATACATGCTCAAAGAATAGTACGCATACAACTTGGACCTGGCACCCAAGTTGGAGGACCTCCGCAGCCTTCACCAACGTGAAAATGAGCCGTTCAGTAGCTACATTGGCAGATGGAGGGCCTTGGTGTCCCAAATCTAGGACAAGCCAGCTAAGGAAGATTCCTTGGACATGATTGTACAGGGTGCCTAGCCATCAATGGTGGTGCTCCTATGCATTCAGTCATACACCACATTCTCCCAGCTGATCAAGGCTGGCAGCCGTCTGGAGGGGTTCCTGAAGTTGGGAAGATTCTCGGCCCTTACCTTTTGGGCCAATGCTGGAGGGAACATCTGTCCCAAGGCACCGGCAACAGGCGATAATGGGGCCAACAATTGAGGTTTCCGGAGGAATGACAACATGCAACTGTCTCTTGTCACGGTCGTGGTAGCCGTGCCCCCGCCATATCAATTGTAGTAGGTGTATGCTCCGGCTCTGTAGTATCATCCACCGGCCATCACCTCGGTCCAGCAACCGGTCTACACGGCTCGACCGGCACCAAATCAGCAGCCTTGGATGCTAAGGGCTCCACCACCACCAGCCGCACCAGAGCCACCAGTGTCACAGCAATGGCAGGAAATTGCCCCAAGATCCTCTCGTCAAAGGAACCAGGGGCAAAATGGGAGCCAAACGGGTGCTAACCTATAGCGCCCCATCTGGCAGCAACCGCGGCAAGCACGCCAATCGCCTATGCAGGTGCAGCAGCTGTGCGTGATAGAGTACACGTCGCTCTCGGAACAACTGAGCTAGGTCATCTGCAGGGCGCAGATGTTGCTCATGCTCCCTCTTGTCAAACCACCCCCAGCTGTTCTTCCCCCCTGGTACAACTCGCAACAGTACTACGAGTATCACCGATCTGCTGGCCACGCAACCGACCACTACCAGATGCTGAGACAAGCTATCCAGTGTCTCATCGACTCGAGAACCATCGAGCTTCAATAGCCTCCCACATCTACCGAGCCAAGCCAGTAGACTTTCCTGAACCATGCAGAGAACTCTTGGGTGAACACTGTCTTCCCGACTTTCGGTAATAGAAGACGGCATCCGCTTGAAGGATTCCAGTCGACGCAGCTAGTGTCCGCATATTCAACTAGATGTGGGCAAGGGACAAGGTGATCCCTCCCTTCAACACGACCTCTAGAAGCCGGAACCACCTGGCTGAACCCAGTCAACCTCATCCGTCCGGCCAACAACCCGCCAACGCTTGAGAAGCTCCAACCATACTACCAACAACTCCAGTCCTCTGTCTTCATAGTCCACAACCAGCGAAGGAGGAGGAAGTCTTCATGACCTACACCGCAACAAGGGCCATCCCCGTGTCCCGAAGGATCCTTTGTTCGGGTGGCACTTGTGGTTAACTCGTCAGGGGTGTTGGGCTCCGAGACAGCCATCTCAGCCTGACCCAAGGTGATCCTCTACTCATCAGTTGCCCCAATCAAATCAGCCATCTCTGCAGTGCCCTCAGTCCCCAAAGTCCCGGTGGCCAATCTCACTCCCTTGGCCAACACTCCAACCAGCGTAGTCGCTTCAACAGCTGTAGCCCCAACACCACTCTAAGCACATCTGGCGAGGCAGCAGTTCATGCCAATGACCTCACCGTCTACCCCAACTGTATCCACCTTTGAGTAGCGTCAGGGCAAAGAGGTAGTCATCTCTCCAGCTTTCACCCCATTCCAACAACAGCCATCCGCATGCATGGCCATAACCAGGTCTGACCAAGTGTATCAACCGAAGCCGTGCCATGGGGGGACCTCCATCCTGACAATGCCAAGCCAATTGTCGATCGGTAGCCATCCGCTTGCTTCACCGGCGATTGCCTCACTTGCACCGGCTGCCCACTCACCACTGCCCATAGACTTGTCAGTCCAGCTGCGGGGGATATGAGCAGATATCTCACTGTGGGATCTACTCTAGTCATCCACCGAGCACTGAGAAACCCTCCTTAGGGCACTACAGGTGGCAAAAAGTGAACCAAGGCCTCGCTCTCAGGGCCAAAGAAGGGATGGTGGCCACAGTAACAGTCCCATCTTTCGTCTACTTCTCAGACTTGGACCTCTCGCCAACCGGGATTGATCACAACCTATCTTTGTACATCCAGGTACAGTACAAGGACCTGTGCATCCCCATGGTCATGATTGACGATGGATCAGGGCTAACCTTGTGCCCATTATAGGTCCTGCACAAGTTAGGGATCAAAGAAGAAGACTTGCTTCCCAAGGACCGAATAATGAGAGGGTTCGACGGCACTCTCCATGAAGCCAGAGGTGAGATTGTTCTTCCCCTCGTCATCGGACCGACAGTCTTCAATGTTCTGATACACGTGGTGGACATCCCCCCAAGCTACAACATCATCTTGGGCCGCCCTTTCCTCCACCAAAACTCCATTGTACCTTCCACCCTTCACCGAATGCTCAAGTTCTTGCAGAAGGGGGAAGTCATTGTTATACTGGCTGAAAATTACTATTGTCTAGGACAGTCCGTGGTTGCCTTAGCATCCTCTGGGTCACAATGCCTGACACTGGAGCTGGCTGCCACCACCTCACCACTCGACCTCCAGAACCTAGCCACCTTCGACTATCTATCGAGGCGCATGGAGCCTTGGGAGGACACCCCGTAGCTAGACCAGGAGCTGGAAGACAGTTTGCTACAGTTCTATGGAGAGTTTCCGACAAGCAGTGAAGGTCCAACCCTTCACCAACCACCCCCACCATCGTCCATCTGACGGGGAGGAGCTTTGGAAATGGACGCTGCGTCCGACTGGTTCGTATAAGGAAAGGGGACAGCAAGGTGCGCTCCTTCCCCCTCTCCTTCAACTTAGCATCGCAACTCCCACCTAATGACCAAGGTGGGGATCCTCTAGGCTTGTAGGTCATCAAAGCTAAGAGACAAGCCTGATGGCTTTCGAGCAACTCACGTCGGAACCCGCACCTTCAACAACAGGGCTTGGCATCCCAAACAAAAGTCCGCTGGTAGTTACATCCTCAGCAGCCACCGACTTGGCAACCCGACCAAGTTGACCGATGCTTGGCAATCATACCAAGTGTCTCGCTCAGCATAGGGTACAGCTAGGAACCATCCGATCGTCAGTACTATCATCTGGCAGTCGTCAACCCTCCATAGGGGTGCCACATCACGGAGTCGGGATAGGTAGCCTACTTAGTCTAGGTCACACCCTCTACGAGCAGAACACTGGCCAACATCGCAGGGTAGAACTAGGGGCATTTTGCCCCTCCCCCGCCACAATCTCTCGGATAGGTGAACGTGACTAGCCCATTGCGCCCTCGTCTGAGACTCTCTCTGGTTTTTGCCTCCTATCTAACCGATAGCCGGTTCCTCCAACTGGGGTAGAACTAGGGGCATTGTGCCCCTCCCCCTCTTCATGCGCCAGGCAATTAGAGCAGCAGACGTAGTCCGATGGCCTCACACCTCAAGCAGGCGAGCACGACAAATCTGTCACCTTCTCCTCCAGAGCCTTCCTAGGGTTCAACATCATCCCTAACTAGCAGCCGGTATACCTACTCGGCACGCAACTAGGAGACCACAGAGGTAGCTGCCACTAGGTTCATCATCCAACACCCTCTCAGCTTGAGGGTCAACAATCGGTGGAGGACCTTGACGGCTCCCACTTGCAAGATCAAGAACTTGAAGAGGTCAGTCCATGGGTCCAACCGCCTGAGTCCACCGGTATAACCTCTACTGACGAAGTTGAACTTGTAAACCTTGGGGATGAACAACATCAAAAAGAAACAAAAATTAGCAAAGAGGTACCCAAGCCTTACCGGCAACAACTCCTCACACTCTTGTGAGAATTCGTGGAGGTATTTGCGTGGGGTTACGAAGACATGCCCGGTTTGGATGAACGAGTAGCAGTCCACCGACTACCCCTCAAACCAGAAGCCCACCCTATGAAATAGAAAGCTCGACGGATGAGATAGGAATGGGCCCAGAAGCTAAAGGAGGAAGTTCACAAGCAGTTTAATGTCCAGTTCCTCCAACCGATCTTCTACCCAGAATGGGTGGCAAACATGGTGCCCATACCAAAGAAAGATGGACGGGTACGCATGTGTGTCGACTATCGGGACCTCAACAAGGCTAGCCCCAAGGATGACTTCCCACTACCACACATAGATGTCTTGGTAGACGATGCCACCAAGTACAGGGTGTACTCTTTCATGGACGGATTCTCCGGTTACAACCAAATCCTCATGGTAGAGGAAGACAAGGAGAAGACCGCATTCATGACCCCCTAGGGCATCTTCTGTTACAGGGTGATGCCATTCGGGCTCAAAAATGTTGGTGCCACCTACCAAAGAGCCATGACTACCCTTTTCCATGACATGATGCACAAAGAAGTCGAAGTCTACGTTGACGATATGGTAGTGAAGACGCGCACACATCAACAACATCTCAAGCACTTGAGAAGATTATTTGAGTGCTTAAGGAAGTATAGGCTCAGGTTAAACCCATCAAAATCAATGTTAGCAGCCAGCTACGTCTTCAGTGGGGGACAGCTCTACAAGCAGTCTTACAACCAGACTCTTCTCCGGTGTGTGACCTAGCCCAAGGCACATAGAGTTATGCAGGAGATCCATGAAGGTGTTTGCGGATCCCACATGAACGAGATCCTCCTGGCAAAGAAGATCATGCTAAAAGGCTACTACTGGAGCACAATGGAGGTAGACTGCACAGCCTACATCCGTCACTATCACCAATGCTAGATTCATGGAAATCTCATCCACGTGCCCCCCAAAGAACTATACAACATGGCTTCCCCTTGGCCATTCTCTATGTGCGCCTTGGATGTGGTAGGCAAGGTCAAGCCAACAGCCACCAATGGACACCAATACATACTGGTGGCCATAGATTATTTCACAAAGTGGGTGGAAGCGGCATCCTACAAAACTGTCATGACAGCCGCCACCCAGAAGTTCCTGCATAACCACATCATCACCCGATATGGCGTGCCCTTCGAGGTGGTAATGGACAACGGCACAAACTTCATAGCCAAGCAGGTCATAGACTACCTTGAGCAGTGCCACATCTGCCACCTAAGGGCGTCCCCCTACAGGCCACAGATGAATGGAGCGGTCGAAGCGGCCAACAAGACATTGGTCCGAATCCTCAAGAAGATGGTCTAAACACACAAGGACTAGCATGACCATCTCTTGTATGCACTTTGGGCCTACCGGATGTCCTTGCGAATTGCCACCAGAGCAACGCCCTATTCACTAGTTTACGGGTTTGAAGCTGTATTGTCGGTGGAAGTAGAGCTTCCATCCCTATGCATCCTCAAGGAGGGAGTAGACTCTGACGACCAGTGGTCAGAATCACATTTGCTGCAACTTGATCTCTTGGATGAAAGAAGGCCGAGGGCCTTGGATCACGCCCAGAGCTATCAACGGAAAATGGCCAGGGCTTACAGAAAGAAGGTCCGTCCCCAGCTCCTCACACCTAGCGACTTGGTCCTCCGTGCCACCTTCCCAACCAGCTCCATTAAAAAGTTCTCCCCAAATTGGTGTGGGCCTTACATCATCACCAAGACCCTCAGTGGGGGAGCCGTCTACCACTTCGATGAGGCTGCATAAGAAGAGTTCGGCTTGGTCAATCTGTCGCAATTAAAGAAGTTCTACCCATAAACAAAGCGACCAGAACACGTCTCGGTCGCCGCCTCTAGACAAGCTGGCCATCGACGTCTCCGACCGACTTTCCACTAGCTGACTGAGAGGCCAGCTCCTGACAGCTGTACATGACAAGCACATCATATACTTGACCAGAGCGTACCGCGGCCGCCACCTTCAGACAGGCCAGCTACTGACGTTTATGACCGGCTCCACACCAGCTGACCGAGAGGCCAGCCCTTGACAGGTATGCTCCCTTTCCCCCCACCAGATCCTCTCCTAGAACTCACACGTCGCACCATGCATGCACAATAGGTAGGTCCATCCTTCTGGTCATCCTATCGCGTTGGTGCTGGAAAGGAAGAGGGTCGACAAGGCTATCAAAACCATCACCCCCGAGATTTGGCATGGGTTTCGGGACTCAGTCCACCGGAAAGTACTCATCCCCCCTCAATCTCATCACTGCAAAAATTTTGGGTCTCAATTCGCTAGAAGAAACATTGGGATGCCAGCTAACGACCCGACCCCCCCTCCCATTCACAGCCTGTTGCCTCAATGCCTTACAGATTCCACCACCTAACTAGCTTTCCACTGACCACTGCATCAACCATACCCGGTAGCCATGTCCATGGCCGATGGTGAGAACAGTTTGCAGCAGGAGGTGGCACATTCGGCTGAAGAAGTGCTATCTAGACCTTTGGGACGAACTACCGACCCCAGGAGTATTACCAAATACAACTTGGTTACCACATCAAAAACCTGAGCATCCAAGCTTTTAACTCCGACGGCATCAAGACGATGCAGAGTAATCTAGGTTTGTCCTTTTCTCCAGAGTTTGTTCTGATTCCGAGCGGCTACAAAATACCGGCGGGAGATCACTTCTCCCCCCAAATGAGCATCCAAGTTCCCTCTTTTACCTAGCTCGAGTGCCACCTGACAATGAGGGAGATCAGCAACTTTGGCTCCCTCTAGGTAAGGTATTCCCCTTGGACCCAGTCGCAACACCGTCAAGTTATTCTACTTGCCAACAGCATGTGGGGAGGGCTAATAGCATTCTCAATTTAGTTTTATTTCCATCTTTTATTTTGTAAAGGAAAAGAATCAAAAAAGAAGAAGAAAATGCCAAATATATATATATATATATAGAAAAATGAAGAAGAAGAAACGTCAGTGCTAGAGTCTTGAAAGCATACAGACTTCTATGTAGGGAATGGTAGATTTTAGGATTCTACCATCTATTAGCAGTCCTATTGTACCCTCTCTTTCATCCGGCTATCACCCAGAAGCCCATGGGTTTTCACCGGCACATTGTGATTGTGTGAGCGCATCACCACATGGGGTGGATGGCTCGTTGAATGGAGTCGCCACCTTATTTTTAGGTAGAAAATAAGGAAAACCGGATGGGGAAGTGTCCTTCCACCATCGAAAGAGTAAAACCATGAGATGGCGTTAAATTGTGTAACGATATACAAAACATGAGAGAACTGGATACAGGGCTCAGGGTACTGTTGGGGAAGATGTTAGGCACCCCCAAACAGGCTGGGCAATCCTAGCCTCTCTCCGGCTATAAAAACCACGACAGCCAATCCGACCACGCCTGGCCTCGTCTTGGAAGTTTTTCCAGGGGATAGAAAAATTCTCCAGGGACCGAGGACTGCCTGGGTGCACGTACTCAAACTCTCGAACAGCCGACATCAACAAGGATGCATGCCGGCAGTGCTATCCCGGAAGACATTCTAGGGCCTCGGGAGGGTAGTCTTACTCCTCCTAGAGATGAGGAACTGTCAGGTCATACATGTTTGTACGCTCGAACGGTCGATGTCGGCAAGGGTGCATGCAGGCAACATCATCTCGGAAGCCTTTCCAAGGCATTGGGAGGGTAGTCGTACTCCTCCCAGAGGTTGGCAACCGTCGGGTTGTACATGCTCATACGCTCAAACGACCGACACTGGCAGGGACGTATGCCAGCGGCGTCATACCGAAAGCCTTTCTGGGGCATCGGGAGCGTAGTTGTACTCCTCCTAGAGGTTGGGAACCGTCGAGATGTACATGCTCATACTCCCAAACAACCAACGCCAGCAAGGATGCATGCCGGTGGCGTCATCCTGAAAGTCTTTCTAGGGCATCAGGAGGGTAGTTGTACTCCTCCCGGAGGTAGGGAACTGTTAGGTCGTACATGTTCGTATGCCTGAATGGCCAACATTGGCAAGGGTGCATGCTGGTGGCTTCATCTCAAAAAATTCGGCTGGTAAAAGGAACCACAGATTTCAGCAAGGACGCCAAGATCAAAAACCACGAACTGGCCTTCACGAAAAATTCTACAAAAAATCCAGAAACTTCAAAGCAATATGGAGAAAGTTTAGGAGGCTTACAAACCCATTTCAACAAGTGAAATGGAACATACAAATGTTGGCGTCCAAGAGGTTCTAGCGGCGGCGGCGACGGCTAGGGCTTGCTGATTCAATTTTCCAGCCTTCTTCACGGATTCAAATCCACTTATTGACTTCTAAAATACCTCTGATACCACTTGTTGTACATTCAAGAGCAAAAGCCCCATGAATCCAGAAGAAATCGGAAGAGATTTGAAGAACAAAATCTTGGATTTGGGGGAGTTCATCGCCGATGCGCCTTGAGCTTGGATCCGTCTTGTCGAGTGGAAGAAGGAGGCGTCTAGATCAAGAGCATTCAAACACAAATGATTTACGTGGTTCCCCTTTGATGGGTACTCCACGGATGGCTCTCTCTTGGTGGGTTTCACTATAGAGGTGGTGGATAGAAAGGAGAAGAAGCAAGGAACAAAAAAGCTTCTTCTTACAACCTCAAATGGGCGAATTTGGGCTTTTATAATCAAAGCCCAAATTCCAACAATGCCCTTGAGTACATCAAGATACCAAATTCTCATCAAGCAAAATACAAACTAGATGAAAGGCACATTCTTTACAGTTTTGCCTATAAATAGGGAGGTGAAGCCGTCTGAAATTTTCATATCTTCCTCTTACTTTCTTCCTTCGCTAGTCTCTTCCCTCTATCTTTCCTTCTCCATTCATTTTCTTCAATGTTTCGATGCCTCGCATAAAGAACGTCACGGGCCACGTCCGGTAGTCGGCCGGCTACCGAGGCTGTAGGACAGTGGCTCGACTTTTTGGCACCAACCTTGAAGAATTTGCCGGTGGAGGAGCTTGCCTGTCCCGTTGGTGGTGGACAGGCAGTGATCACGGACTTAGTTCGCTCATTTGTCCATTTTCTTCGTGCTTACGGATAGCGGCTGTGATCACTCTTCTACCGAGGCCTTTTCCCGGTGGTGGCTATCAGAGCGGCTGGGAGATTTTGGCACCTCCAGTTCTTGTCTGCCGGTGGGTGATGTGGAAGGCGAGGCATCAGTGGAGGCCCCTACCTAGAGCTCGCGGCATTGGACGCACTACAAGATGGTGGTGGACAGGCAATGGCGTTTCCCCGAGACTTCGGCGGCACCGCTAGAAATGCCCGACGACGTGGCCTCGGATGCGGAGTCGATTCAGATGGCGCTGCCATGGTACTGCATGGCAACCAACTCTGAAGAGGCAGCAGCTGATGGCATTTCCCCTCCCAACACTGACCAAGAGTTGGTGCTTCCTGTGGACGATCGCCTGGCCCTGAGGAGTGTTTTATATAGTAGGCCGGCTAATTTCGACCAGCTGCCAGAGGTGGAGCAGCTGTTCACCACACAGGGCCTGCTCCCCTTCATCCAGGATTTCCACCACGTGGAGACCGTCCCCGGTCTGGTGGCCGACATGTACTCCAACCTATCGGAGGTGGAGTCGCAACTTGTTCTTGGCCTCCAAACCGGGCCTGCGAAACTCTCTGACGAGCTGCTGTCCGAGGTGCTGGGCCTCTGCTTCATCGGCCTAGACATCTTCTCCTCCCTGTCGAGCCTCCCTTGGAGTATCGGCAACATCAACATGGCAGTTTCCGTGGAAGCTGACTTGGACAAGTGGGTCGTCAAGGCCCGAGACCTAAATCCAGTTGCTCATCTCATTTCCTTCATCCTCAACAACACAATCCTCCCAAAGGGAGGACACTTGGATGAGATTAGCATGGCGACTTATCTCGCGACTTTCACAATGATATCGGGTTGCCAGGTGAACTGGGCGGCGGCGGTTCGACGCCAGATGTAGAGTGTGGTCTACCCAGGTTAGTGGCCTCCCAGCTAGTTGCTATTTGGGGAGGCGATGGTGGAGCTGGCTGGCTTCCTGTGCATCTCAACTAGCGGCCAGTAGAAGGTTCCACTTGAAACCCAACCCATCACGTCGGTCGATCTGGGTCGTTACGAGAGGCTCACTTCTAAGTAGGCCAACTCGTCGTCTGGTGGGCCGTCGACTGGGCATCAGCCGACTACTTCTACTATTGCTTCGTCGGGTGCGGCTGCCGGTCCATCTGCCGCAGAGTCGCTGCTCAGCGACTGTCGGTCCATCACTCTGGTCCGTCTGCCTCAACGCTCTGGACAACATCGTCGTGCGGATAATGAACTGCGAGGACCGGTTGGTTGGCCTGTTGGAGCGGATGGAGGCCCGGGAGGCTGCACGGGAGCACCGAAAGTTCGAGCATTGGAGGTTCGGGCCCCAGAGGGATAGCGACGGGGATTAACTTTGTGTACCTATCATTTCACGTCTATACTTTAAACAATAAATAATATCAATCTTGCTTAATGAATCGGGTGCGGGCAGAAGCCAGGTCGTTAAGGCAGTTGTTGGTTGATGGTACCGGGCAACCGGTTATTCCCTCCCTCCATCGGTCAATCTTACCTCTGTGCGATGCGGCGTTTTAGCCTGATCGTGTGTAGCGGCGTCCAGCTCTTCTAATTGGATATCGCATTGGCGCATCCCGTTCTTTCTTCGGAATGTGCTTAGCCACCTTCCCTCTGGGCACTTGCATTTGGCGAGCGGCTACCGGCTAGTTTACCCGGCGGCCCTCCATTCCCCCTTGTAACGTTTCGTCTGGCGAGGGTCTTGGCTGCGGCGTCTAGCTGTCTTAGCTGGGTGGTGTTTAGGGGCACCTTGTGCATTCCTACGATGAATGGTTAGCATTCTGACATTGGAAGCAGTCGAGGTGCCAACTATTCTTAGGTAGCCGTGTCTGGTAAGCGGTGGCCAGCTGATTTACCCGATAGCCTACTATCTTTCCGTGTGACATCTTGTCTCATGAGGGTTGTGGTACTGGTGCCTAGCTGTCTGAGCTGGGCGATGCGCGTGGGCAAGCCTCCCTCATTCCTATGAGGAACAGTCAGCATCCCAGTGTTGGATGCGGCCGACGTGCCGACCCCTTGCAAGTAGTCGTTTCTCCTAAGCGGCAGCTGGTTGAACTATCCGATTGGCTTGTTTACCTGCACACTTGTTTGTACCTTAGTTTCCAAAGGTGGGGAGGGAGTGTCGTTCCCTCCCCTTATCTGTGAATACATGTGGTGAGGTGTATGAAGAAGTTGAGACACTCTCTGGTGACCCTCTCTCCTATGTTTCATCTCATTAGTTCTGTAGAGGGTTTTCATGAGGCTACTAGCAATGGAGTCTACGCAAGGTAGTTGTTCTAACCCAATCGTGCTATCTGGACCTACAGGGGAATGAAAGGTGTCTCACCTCACGTCAAAAGAAAACCATTGGACATTCACGTGGGGGTGCTCGGAAATGTGGTTCCCTTGTCCAACGGAAGTGACCCTCAAGCGACAAAGACAGGTTGAGAGGAGAGATCCGAGAGCTATCCTTCTGCCCATAGTTATGCTGATTCTTCCTCACTAGTTCACTCTAGGGTTGTAGAGATGACGGATAGAACTATGCGGGTTCTAGAAACTTGGGCATTGGAACTCGGGGGTGGAAGCGACTTTCAATGGGATGCCAAGCCCAATGTTGTTGAGGACATAGCTGCTGGCAGGTCTTTTGTAAGGGATGCCAAGCCCTGTGTTGATGGCTTAGCTGGGATGTCAAGCCCTAGGACAAGAGAAAAAGGGAGAAGTGGGTGTCGGCAAATGGGTTCCGACACCAGGTTGTGTTGGTAGACTTTGGTGGGTTGCCAAGCCTTGAAAGAAGGGGATACTTGGTCAATCGCGACAAAGCCGAGTATTGGACTGCCAACAGATGGTGGAATCTTAAGATATACCCTTCCCTTACATAGGAGTTCGTATGCTTTCAGGACCCAGCAACAACTAACTTTTCCTTTTCTTTTTCTTTTTCTCTCTTTTTTTTTCTTTTCCCTTTTCTCTTTTTTTTTTCTTTTCCCTTTTCTCTTTTTTTTTTCTTTTTCCTTACTCTTTTTTTTTTTTTTTTTTCTTTCCCCTTTCTCTCTTCTTTTCTATTGAAGAAGGATTCTAGCCACTGACTTTTCTTCTTCTCTTTTTTTTTTGTTCTTTTCTATTACAAAATAGAAGATAAGAAAACTGAAAAAAAGAATGCTACTAGCCCTACCCACATGCTATTGGCAAGCAAAATAACCTGACATTGTCATGGCTGGGTCCAAGGGGGAATACCTTACCTAAAGGGAGCCGAAAGTTGTGATCTTCCTCATTGTTGGGTGGCACTCGAGCTAGGTAAAAATGGGAGGTTGGATACTCATTCGAGGGGAGAAGTGATCTCCCGTCGGTATCTCGTAACCACTCAGAATCAGCAAAGACCATGGGGATAAGGACAAACCTAGATTACTCACCCTATTCCATCTTTGTGTCATCAGATTTAAACAAGATGGGTGCTTGGGTTTTTGATGTAGAAATCCGAATGTAGTTGGTGTCACTCTTAGGGTCGGTAGTTAATCCCAAAGGTCTGGATAGCACTTATTGAGTGGGATGTGCCACTTGCTATTGCAAACTATTCTCACCAGCCGGTGGATGTGGCTGTTGAATGCATGAAATGGGACAGAGGGGCAAAATGCCCCTAGTTCTTCCTCGAGGCGTAGGTCTTCTGGAGGAGATAGCGGGTTTCCTAGTGGAAGTGCCAGAGGCCAGTTGGGTAGTACGTGGAAGCTGAGTAAAACCCCCAGAAGAAGAAGTTGGTTGTTCAGGGCCGTGGGGAGTCGGTCTGAGAAGCCGACAGCCGGCCTATCTGAAGGCGGCAACCGCGATGATCCCTGGTTGAGTTTGTCCTTCATGGCCTTGTGGAGCCGATATGAGAAGCCAGCGGCTGGCCTGTTTGAAGGCGACGGCTGCTATCATCCCCAGTCAAGTTTGTCTTTCATGACCGTGGGGAGCTGGCTCATTGAGGCTCACCATTGGCGATTCCTGAGTATAAGAAATGGGATGGAGGGGCAGAATGCCCCTAGTCCTGCCCTGAGGTGTAGGTCTTTTGGAGGAGATAGTGGGTTTCCTGGTGGAAGTGTCGGTGGCTGGTTGGACAGCACACGGAAGCCGAGTATACCCCCAAAAGAGGAGTTGGTTGTTCAGGGCCATGGGGAGCCAGTCTGAGAAGCTGGCAGCCGGCCTATCTGAAGGTGGCAGCCATGATGATCCCTGGTTGAGTTGTCTATGGGTAGAACTTCTTCAACTGCGATAGATTGACTGAAACGAACTCTTGTTGGGTGGCTTCATCAAAAAGGTAAGTGGCCCCCCCACTAAGGGTCTTGGTGATGACGTATGGGCCACACCAATTTGGGGAGAATTTTCCCATGGAACCTATTGGGAAGGCGGCACGAAGGACTAAATCAGCAGCCGTGAGGAGCCGGGGATGAACTTTCTTGTCGTAAGCCCTTGCCATCTTCCGCTGATAAGTTTGAGCATGGTCCAATGCTCTCAACCTTTTCTCGTCTAGAAGATTGAGCTACAATAGGCATGATTCCGACCACTTCCTCCTTGAGGATGCGAAGGGATGGAAGCTCTACCTCCACCGGCAATACTACGTCGGAACCGTATAGTAGCGAGTATGGTGTTGCTCCGGTGGCGGTCTGTAGGGATGTCCAGTAGGCCCAGAGTGTGTACGAGAGGTGGTCCTACCAGTCTTTGTGTGTCCGGACCATCTTCTTGAGGATCTGGACCAATGTCTTGTTAGCCACTTCGATTGCTCCGTTCATCTGTGGCCTGTAGGGGGATGCCCTTAGGTGGCGGATATGGCACCGCTCGAGGTAGCCTGTAACCTGCTTAGCTGTAAAGTTGGTGTCATTGTCGGTCACCACCTTGAAGGGTAGACCATACCGGGTGACAATGTCATTGTGTAAGAGCCTCTATGTGGCGACTGTAGTGACTATTTTGTAGGAAGCCGCTTCCACCCACCTGGTGAAGTAATCGATGGCCACCAGTATATACCTGTGTCCATTGGTGGCTGTCGGCCTGACCTCGCCTACCACATCCAAGGCCCACATGGCCAAGGGGAAGCCATGTTGTATAGTTCCTTGGGGGGCGCATGGATGAGGTTTCCATGAACCTAGCACTGGTGACAGCAACAGAGGTAAGTGGTGCAGTCTACCTCCATTGTGCTCCAATAGTAGCCTTGGAGCATGATCTTTTTTGCGAGGAGGATCCCGTTCATGTGGGATCCACAAACACCTTCATGGATTTCCTACATAATCGTTCGTGCCTCGGGTTGGGTTACACACCGGAGAAGAGTCTGGTTGTGAGATCGTTTGTAGAGTTGTCCCCCACTAAAGACGTAGCCGGTTGCTAGCCTGGACAACGTACATCGATCTTGGGTGGTAGCTTCTGATGGGAACTCTCCGGTCTCTAAAAAGGTTTGTATGTCTGAATACCAGGGTCGGTCTTCTTGCTGTGAGTTTTCCATATCGTCGTCTGGGGACCTGGGGTCTGTATTGTTTGGTTCATCTACCGGGGCCGGTTCTCTATGTTGGTCGGAAGTCTACTGGTTGCTGGGCCGGCTAGCCAGATGCAAAGCTGTGGGTCTGGCGTTTGCCTACTTGGGGACTTCTGTAAGGTGATAGATGTCATCACTGTAGGCCAGCTGCTGAAGTGTTGTGACTTCTATGGCTATGCGCCGACCTTCCATGATCGTTACCCATGATGCTAGGATGGCCAGAGCGTCTGTGTACGAGTTATGCTTGCGACCGACGTGCTGGAAGTGGATGAACTAGAAGTTGCTCGCTAATCATAGTACGAGCTCCTGGTATGGCTGGAGCTTGGGGTCTCTGGTTTTCCACCTGTTGAGGGTTTGAGAGATTACCAGCATGGCATCGTTGAATACGCGCAGATGGGTGACTCAGAGTTCTAGTGCGAGTCGTAGTCCCATGATGCAAGCCTCATACTCTACCTCGTTGTGTGAGCATGTGAAGAGAAGCCGCTTGGCTATGGGCAACATCCGTCCTTGCGGATCCACTAGGACGACCCCCACCCCACGCCCTTTGGTGTTGACTGCTCTGTCGAAGAATAGGGTATGGTGTTTCGACTGGTCAAGATCCGGCTAGTCTTGGTCCGGCTCGTCAATGGTGAAGACGGGCTCGTCAGGGAACGAATCCTCCAACGGCTCATAATCTTGCAAGAGCTGGTGTGCTAGCTGGTCAGCCATGGCTTGGGCCTTCATTGATTTCTGGGATACGTACCAGATGTCGAACTCTACAAGGAGCATCTGCCATTTCACACATCTACCCACCAAGGTCGGCTAGTCAAAGAGGTAGTGCAAGGGATCCAGGCGGCTAAGCAACAAAACTGGATAGACCACCAGGTAGTGTCGTAGCTTTTTCACTGTACAAACCAATGAGAGACAGTATTTTTCAATTAGCTCATACCATTCCCCTACCTTGGTAAATTTTTTACTAAGGTAGTATATGGCCTGCCCGATTCTGCCAGTGGTATCATGCTGGCCTAATACTGTGCCCATGGAAGAAGCCATGACTGACATGTATAGGAAGAGCGGCTGCCCGGGATGAGGCGGCACGAGAACCGACGGTTGGGACAGCTGCCGCTTGATGTGGTCGAAGGCGACTTGGCATTTTTCTTCAACAACTTGAAGAAGGGCTCGCAAATCGGTGTGAGGTGCGAGATGAAGTGCCTGATGTACTGTAGCCTTCCCAATAAGCTCCGGATCTGCTGTTCCATCTATGGGGGAGGCATATCTAAGATTGCTTTTGCTTTGTCGGGATCTACCTCAATTCCCTGTTTGCTGATGACGAAGCCGAGGAGTGTCCCGGTGGTGGTGCTGAATGTTGATTTTGACAGGTTTAACCTGAGCTTGTACTTCCTTAGGGGTTGTGAATGTATAGGAGCTTGGATCTCAATCTTCTCAAGTGCTTGAGATGCTGCTGATGAGTGCGTGCCTTTACTACCATATCGTCGACATAGACTTCGACTTCTTTGTGCATCATGTCATGGAAGAGGGTGGTCATGGCTCTTTGATAAGTAGCACCAGCATTTTTGAGCCCAAATGGCATTACCCTGTAACAGAAGATGCCCCAAGGGGTTGTGAATGTGGTCTTCTCCTTGTCTTCCTCTGCCATGAGGATTTGGTTGTATCCAGAGAATCCATCCATGAAAGAATACACCCTCGTACTTGGTGGCGTGGAGGCTATTGAAGCTCGATGGTTCCCGAGTTGATGAGGCATTGGATAGCTTGTCTTAGCGTCCGGTAGTGGTCAGTTGCATGGCTAGCAGATCTGTGATATTCATAGTACTACTACGAGTTGTACCATGCGGGAAGAACAGCCGGGGGTGGTATGATTGGAGGGAGTGTGAGCAGCGTCTGGGCCCTGGGGAACACCTAACTTAGTGGTTCCGAGAGTGGCGTATATTCTGTTATGCATTGTTGTGGCTACAGGGGTGGCTGGCGTGGTTCCCGCGATTGCTGCTGGATGGGGTGTTGTTGGTTAGCGCCTGTTTGACATCCATTTTGCCCTTGGTTCCTTTGTCGAGAGGATACCGGGGGCGCTGCCTACCATTGCCAGCGAGCCGATGGCTCGGGTGTGGCTACCGGGTGTGGAGCCTTGGGCCTCTAGGGTTGTTGCTTTGGGGTCGCACGAGTGTTGCAGACCGACAACTGAACTGTGGTGTTCACCGACGGATGAAACTCCTGGGCCGAGGTGTACACCTACTGCGGCTGGTATGGCGGTGGTGCGGCTACCACGATGGTCGTAGGAGATGGCCGCACGTTGTTGTTCTTCCAGAAGCCGCAGTTGTTCCCTGGGTTGTTGCCCATGGCCGGTGACTTGGGATGGGTGTTTCCCCCGTTGTTGGCCCCAAATGGAAGGGCCGAGAATCTCCTTAACTTCAGGAATCCCTCTAAGCGGCTGTCAGCTTTGATTAACTGCGAGATGGTTGAGTATGACTGAATGCATAGGAGTGCTGCTAGTGATGGCTGAGCACCTTGTACAATCAGGTCCAGAGAGTCCTCCTCGGCGGGTTTGTCCCAGATTTGGGATGCTAGGGCTCTCCACCTGCTGATGTAGCCACTAAACGGCTCATTCTCACTTTGGTAGAGGCAGCGAAGATCTTCCAACTTGGGTGCCTGGTCCAAGTTGTACGCGCACTGTTCCTTGAACATGTACGCTAGTAGCTCCCAGATGTGGATCTTCGTCAAATCTAAGGACGTGTACCAGGATAGTGTAGGTCCTTGGAGAGATTTCTGGAATAGCTGGACGAGGAGCTTCTCCTTGTGTCGTAGTGCAAGGGTCATCGTGCCCATTGTATTTAACTAGTTCGGGCATCTTGAAGTCAGGTGGAAGCATCGCCTACGGATAGAAATAGAGGTTCTAGAAGGAAAAGGAGGGTTTTAGTCGGCTGGACTTCATGTTCCGGAAGGATGCCTCTAGTTTGGCTATCCTCTACAGTAATTGCCCTTGCAGGTCCAGCATCGGGGCGATAGCAGTGGCGGTTACTAGCTGTAGTGGCAGTAGCAAGAATTGGCCCACGACAGGAGTGGTGACGACGTCATATTCTTCAGTGTGTGGCCTCTTCGGAACACAGATGGTTGGCCTAGGTGGGATTATTGAACCAATCCCTTGCTGTTGGTAGCATGCCAACTGGTGAGCCAGGAGAGTCTTCTCAAAGTGTCCTGGTCGAGGTGGTTGGAAGGCGTCGGCCCCTCCTATGCCCTCAGTTTTTGAGGGTGGCTGGTAGGGTGGGTCGGTGTTCCGTGCGGGAACCAACCTGTTACCTTCAATTTCAAAGGCTAGAGAAGTGGGCGGTGTAGGATGCGTCATGGCATGGTCGAATGCCACAACCGCAGACAAGTCTGGCACCCTTGGCTGGTCCGTGGCTCCAACAGGCATGACGATCGGCCAAGTGAAGTTCGTCCTGGAGATGACCGGTGGTGGTGGTCCGAAGACCACAGACAACAACATAGAGGCTGCCACAGTGATGGAAGGGGAAGATCCGGATGTCGTGGTGGAACTGGTGGCCATTGCTCTCGCTTGTGAGCGGGTCTGGACAGGGGGAACCAGCGAGGTTCGGAACTTTCAAGCTACAGAGGTCTACGAGGAGAATCTACACAGAGGATTTGCAGGGATCTATAGGGATTTGCAGAGATCTACAGGGGAACCAAAGAAGGGTGATGCGGTTCAATGCATTTGAAAGCGGCTTCGTTTAGCAAATGCGGTAAGTATACTAAAAATCTTAGTGAAAAACAAAAGACCAGCTATAAAAGAGCCTTACGAGCGAGAGTTTGAGTCACTTAATTGATAAAATGCAACGAGTCTCCCCAGCGGAGTCGCCAAAAATCTGTACCCTCTCTTTCATCCGGTTATCACCTGGAAGCCCATGGGTTTCCGCCGGCTCCACCAGCGGATGGACCGAGGTACAGAGAATTGAAAGGTGATTGTGTGAGCGCATTGAATGGAGTCGCCACCTTATTTTTGTGTAGAAAATAAGGAAAACCAGATGGGGAAGTGTCCTTCCACCATCGAAACAGTAAAACCATGAGAATGGCGTGAAATTGTGTAACGATATACAAAACATGAGAGAACTGGATACGGGGCTCAGGGTACTATTAGGGAAGGTGTTAGGCACCCTAGATAGCCCGGGCAATCACGACCTCTCTCCGGCTCAAAAAATGGAAAACCACGACAGTCAGTTCGGCCACGCCTAGCCTCATCCTGGAAGTCTTTCCAGGGGATCGGCAAATTCTTCAGTGACCAAGGACCGCCCAGGTGCACGTACTCATACTCTAGAACAGCCGACGTCGGCAATGATGCTTGCTGGTGGCACTATCCTGGAAACCTTTCTGGGGCCTCAGGAGGGTAGTCCTACTCCTCCTGGAGATGGGGAACCATCAGGTCGTACATGTTCGTATGTTTGAACGGCCGATGCCGGCAAGGGTGCATGCCAACGGTGTCATCCTGGAAGCCTTTCCTGGGCATCGGGAGGGTAGTCGTACTCCTCCCGGAGGTTGGGAACTGTCGGGTCGTACATGCTCGTACGCCCGAACGGCCAATGCCAACAAGGATGTTTGCTGGTGGTGTCATCTCGGAAGCCTTTCCGGGGCATCGGGAGGGTAGTCGTACTCCTCACAGAGGTTGGCAACCATCGGGTCGTACATGCTCATATGCCCAAATGGCCGACACCAGCAAGGATGCAAGCTAGCGGTGTCATCCTAGAAGTCTTTCCGGGGCATCGGGAGGGTAGTTGTACTCCTCCCGGAGGTAGGGAACCGTCGGGTCGTACATTGAAGACTAAATTTCTATAATTTCAAATGTATACATATATATATCTTGAAGAAATTTAGCAATGTTTGTTCTTTTAAGGATGATATTTTCATGATAAAGTTCTCCTTTTGTATAAACTAAATTAGAAAGTCTAAATCTTGACCATTTCATAAGTATAACACATCTAGAAAACATTTTAACAACATTTTATCTTTGTGAAGATGCAAATATCCATAATGGATTTCTATTTACCAACTTCTAGAATATCCCATGAATAAAAGAGAACTAAGGATTTTTACTGGTATACCATTAAGAAATTGATAATTATTTGTTTTACATCTAAAAATTCATTTTTACTAACATACCACTAAAAGTGTATGAGTCTTGCTAGAGTATCCTTGTGATTATATAAATATGTTATATTCTAAAACAAATATAATATTTGTTAAATTTAACATTTTAATCATGATTAATGTATCTATGTTAACAACAATGATATTAGAGTGACATAGTGATATTTTTAATGACATACATATATAAATTAAAGGCATATAAAAAAGTATTAAAATTTTTTATATCATCTAAGAAAGAAAGTCAAAAAATGTCATAATTATCAAGGGAGGTACTTATAATATGTGTAGAGCTCTCATCTCCCTTTAAAACAACTATCTTTGAATTAATGTTGTTGGAAAAGTGTTGCATTAATTAATAAAGACTGAACTTGAGCTTATATGATGATGAATACTTTTACTCATTATTAATTGATTTTAAAATAGAATTTTAACATAATATTTGACGAAGTTTACACACTTGTACACGATAAATACTTGTAGGCACATAAATAAAAAAGTCTAAAGCTCTGACATTGATTAAAATAAGGACTAAATCTGAATTTATATTGTAATGAACTCTTCCATTCAATGTCAATTGATTTTGATATTACATTTCAATAAGTATTAAGATTTCAAAGGTCTTTTTTTAAGGATATTCAACATAACCTATTAATATGCTATAAAATTTTCAATAAAATTAACTAACTTTTAGCCCTTGCATTTAAAACACCTAAAATTCAAAACATTCTTTTAAATTTCAACCATTATTTATTTCATTAAAAAATTAATTAAGAAAAAATATAACTTCAAAAGGAAAAGATTCAACTCATAGTAAATTATCTTATAGAATAAATAGGTTATGTAGTTAAAATTTATATTTGAAAATAATATTACGAGATAAGGATTAATACGTGATAGGAAAATTTCATATAAGCACCTACAAGAACGTCATCTTTTGGGAATCTTAACTAGTCACTTCTAGGAAAACGCTTGTAGACAATGAAAGGAGGCAATATGAAGGAGATCTACGCATATATATTACAGAGAAAGTGTTCTTAAAAGTACCTCTAGGAAATTCTTAGATGTACTTATTTCTTAATTATTTTTTAAATAAATTAGAATGTAGTCAAATATATAATTAATTAGGGTGCATTCATAAGTAACTTTTTTCAATTGTGAAAGTTTGAAAGAGTTGAAGTTAAAGTTGATTTTGTAACTTTAATAATTTAAATGATAAAAGTTTATATATTAAAATTTATATAATAATAATAATATTAGAAGTAATTTTAAAGGTTAAAAAAGAAAGTCATATTCATTGAAACTTACGCCTGATCGAAGTCATGTACTTAAACCTCCATTGTCAGAGGATGAAACTTCAAAACTAGCCCTTACGCGTCTAAGAACTGCAAGTACAATTATGAATATTTCAACCTATCCAATTCAAACAATTAAAAATAGTCACTTCAGATATATGTATATACATATATGTAATGCTACAAATCCTACATCTTATAATAAAAAGTCCTAGATTTGAATCCAAAAAGTAAATCAAGCAGACAAACAAGGAGATAAATGAACGAAAAAAATGAGACTCATTAAAACTCAACCCAAAAGTGTACTCACGTACCGTGCTACAGCTAACATATATACGTGTGCTAGGTAGAAAATAATTTTTTTTTTAAAAAAAGTGTATAAGCGTTTGGTATATACAAACCTGGAGCTGGAGAACTCGAAGATCTTGCTAGTGGTGGAGAAGACGATGAGGCCGACATCGGCGTCGCAGAGAATGGACAGCTCCTCAGCCTTCTTGAACAAGCCCCGTCGTCTTTTGGAGAAGGTCACCTACCTTGCTGCGGTGTTGTCGATCCTCCTGATCATTATTTTCTGTCTTGCCATATATCTTTCCCGCGTATCGAAAGAGATGAGGAAGCGATCGATCGATCGATGACAAAAGAACGAATGTGACGATGAGATCGATTTGGAGGTGAAGGGATGAGATGCAGGCGGGGGACGATTGACGGCTACTAGACCCTCTTATCTTTCGAAAATGAAAAAACGATATGGTCGGGCGACACTAGAATGACTTATACTAGGTATATATTTCCTTTTGGAAGTGTCATGTAATTTTTTACTCTTTTCCGCAAGTGAATTGCATGTATCGTCTTCTAGCTTGTTGGTCCCCGTCCACAGTCTCTTCCCCGCCGACCGCTATAAACTCTCCCATCAATCCCTCTGGCATTGTCTAATATTTGCGATGTTGTGGATAACGGCAACCAAAAATTATTTGGAAAACAACCAGCCCATGAATTTTTGATTAGGAGCACCAGAGCTTTTTTTAGTGGTACGTATAATCTATAAAGGGAGTGCCAGGCCAGCCATTAGGTGGGGGTTGCAGTGCTCCTTCCCCCTCTCCTTCAATGGTCATCAAGCACCTTCCAGGCTTGTAGGTCATCAAAGTCAAAAGACAAGCCTAATGGCTTCCGGGTGACTCACACCGGAACCTGCTCCTTCAACAACAGGGCTTGGCATCCCATGCACAAGTAGGCCGGTAGTTGCGTCCTCAGCAACCACCAACTTGGCAACTCGACCAAGTCGGCCGAGGCTTGGCAATCACACCAAGTATCTCGCCCAGCATAGGGAACAACAGCAAAGAACCTTCCGGTCACCAGTATAATCATCCGAAAGCCGTCAACTCTCGGTGGGGGTGCCACATCATGGAGTCGGGACAGCCAGCCTGCTCAGTCTAGGTAACACCTTCCACAAGCAAAATACTGGCCAATGTCACGGGGTAGAAATAGGGGCATTTTTCCTGTCCCCAACGGTCACTCGAATAGGTGAATGGGACTAGCCCACTGCATCCTCGTCTGAGACTCCACTTGGTTTCCCCCTCCTATCTACACGGCCGCTGGTTCCTACAACAAGAGCAGAACTAGGGGCATTCTACCCCTCCCCCTCCTCATGCGCTAGGCAGCTAGAGTAGCAGGCGAAGCCCAATGGCATGACACCTCAAGCAGGCAGGCACGACAAGTCTGTCGCCATCTCCTCCGAAGCCTTCTCGAGGTTTGACACCATCTCTAACTTGCAGCTGGTGCACCTATCAGGCACCTAGTCAGGAGACCACGGATGTAGCTCCCGCCAAGTTCATCATCTAGCACCCCATCAGCTTGAGAGTCAGCAATCCGTAGAAGACCTTGGCAATTTCCACCAGCAAGATCAAGAACTTGAAGAGGTTGGTCCATGGGTCCAACCACCCAAGTCCACCGGAATAACTTCTACTAACAAAGTTGAACTTGTAAACCTTGGGGATGAACAGCATCAAAAGGAAACGAAAATTAGCAAAGAGGTACTCAAGCCCTATTGACAACAACTCCTCGCACTCCTGCGAGAATACATGGAGGTGTTTGTGTGGGATTATGAAGACATGCCTGGTTTGGATGAATGGGTAGCAGTCCACCGACTACCCCTCAAACCGGAAGCCCACCCTGTGAAGCAGAAAGCTCGACGGATGAGACAGGAATGGGCCTAGAAGCTAAAGGAGGAAGTTCACAAGCTGTTGAACGTCTGGTTCCTCCAGCCGGTCTTCTACCCAAAATGGGTGGCAAACATGGTACCCGTACCAAAGAAGGATGGGCAGGTATGCATGTGTGTTGACTATCCGGACCTCAACAAGGCTAGCCCCAAGGACGACTTCCCACTACCACAAATAGACATCTTGGTCAACAACGTCGCCAAGTACGGGATGTATTCTTTCATGTACGGATTCTCCGGGTACAACCAAATCCTCATGGCAGAGGAAGACAAGGAGAAGACCACATTCACAACCCCCTGGGGCGTCTTCTGTTATAGGGTGATTCCATTCGGGCTCAAAAATGCTGGTGCAACCTACCAAAGAGGCATGACCACCCTCTTCCATGACATGATGCACAAAGAAGTCGAAGTCTACATCAACGACATGGTAGTGAAGGTGTGCACTCATCAACAGCATCTCAAGCACTTGAGAAGATTATTTGAGTGCCTAAGGAAGTACAAGCTCAAGTTAAACCTATCAAAATCAACGTTCGGGGCCACCATCGGAAAGCTCTTGGGCTTCATCAACAGCAAGTAGGGGATTGAGGTAGATCCCGGCAAGGCAAAGGCAATCTTGGATATGCCTCCCCCATAGACGGAATAGCAGATCCGAAGCTTATTGGGAAGGCTACAATACATCAGGCGCTTCATCTCGCACCTCACACTGATTTGCGAGCCATTCTTCAAGCTGCTGAAGAAAAATGCTAGTTTCACATGGACAGCGGAATGCCAAGTCACCTTTGACCACATCAAGGGCAGCTGTCCCAGCCACCAGTTCTCGTGCCACCTCATCCCGAACGGCCGCTCTTCCTATACATGTTGGTCACGGCTTCTTCCATGGGCGCCGTGTTGGGCCAACATGACACCACCAGTAGAATCGAGCAGGCCATATACTACCTTAGTAAGAAATTCATCGAGGTAGAAGAATGGTATGAGCTGATAGAAAAATACTGCCTCTCATTGGTCTAGACGGTGAAAAAGCTGCGACACTACCTAGTGGTGTAACCAGTTTTGTTGCTCAGCCGCCTGGATCCCCAACACTACCTCTTTGACCTGCCAGCCTTGGTAGGTAGGTGTGTAAAATGGCAGATGCTCCTCGCCAAGTTCGACATCTGGTACGTATCTCAGAAATCCATGAAGGCCCAAGCCATGGCTGACCAGCAGGCACACCAGCCCTTGCCGGATTATCAGCCGTTGGAGGACTCATTCCCAGACGAGCCCATCTTCACCATCGGTGAGTCAGATCCAGAGCAGCCAGATCTAGATCAGCTGGAACCCCATACCCTGTACTTCGATGGAGTGGTTAATACCAAAGGTCGTGGAGTGGGAATCGTCCTAGTGGATCCCCAAGGACGAATGCTGCCTGTAGCCAAGCGACTTCTCTTCACGTGCTCTCACAACAAGGCAGAGTATGAGGCTTGCATCATGGGACTACGACTCGCACTGGAACTCTAGGTCACCCAACTGCATGTGTTCGGTGATGCCATGCTAGTAATCTCTCAAACTCTCAACAGGTGGAGAACCTCAGACCCCAAGCTCCAGCCATACCAGGAGCTCTTACTCCGATTAGCGGGTAACTTCCGGTTCGTCCACTTCTAGCACATTGGCTGCAAGCACAACCCATACGCAGATGCTTTGGCTATCCTGGCGTCATGGGTAACAGTCATGGAAGGTCAATGCATAGCCATAAAAGTCACAACTCTTCATCAGCCGGCTTACAGTGAGGATGTCTATCGCCTCACGGAAGTCCCTAGGCAGGACGATGTCGAATCCACGGCTTTACACCTGGCTAGCCACCCCAACACTCGGTAGATGGTTGACCCATGCGAAGGACCAGCCCTAGTCTACCGACTGAACAATACAGACCCCGGGTCCCCAAATGATGATCTGGGAAAATCACAACAAGAAGACCGCCCTTGGTACTCAGATGTACAAACGTTCCTGGAAACCGGGGAGTTCCAATCAGAAGCCACCACCAAAGATTGACATATGCTGCCCAAGCTAGCAACCAACTATGTCTTCAGCGGGGGACAACTCTACAAGCGGTTTCACAACCAGACTCTTCTCCAGTGTCTGACTCAATCCAAGGCACATACGGTTATGCAGGAAATCCATGAAGGTGTTTGTGGATCCCACATGAACGGGATCCTCCTGGCAAAGAAGATCATGCTCCAAGGCTACTACTAGAGCACAATGGAGGCAGACTACACAACCTATGTCCGTCGCTGTCACCAATGCTAGATTCATGGAAACCTCATCCATGTGCCCCACAAAGAATTATACAACATGGCCTCCCCTTGGCCATTCTCTATGTGGGCCTTTGATGTGGTAGGCGAAATCAAGCCAACAGCCACCAATGGACACCGGTACATACTGGTGGCCATAGATTACTTCACCAAGTGGGTGGAAGCAGCATCCTACAAAATAGTCACGACAGCCGCCACCTAGAAGTTCCTGCGTAACCACATCATCACCCGGTATGGCATACCCTTCGAGGTAGTGATTGACAATGGCACCAACTTTACAGCCAAGCAGGTTACTAGCTACCTCAAGCAGTGCCGTGTCCACCACCTAAGGGCGTCCCCCTACAGGCCACAGATGTACGGAGCGGTCAAAGAAGCTAACAAGACCTTGGTCTGAATCCTCTAGAAGATGGTCCAGACGCACAAAAACAGGCATGACTATCTCCCGTATGCACTCTGGGCCTGCCGGACATCCTTACACATCACCACTGGAGCGACACCATATGCACTGGTGTATGGGTTTGAAGCTATATTTCCGGTGGAAGTAGAGCTTCCATCACTTCGCATCCTCAAGGATGGAGCAGACTCTAATGACTAGTGGTCGGAATCACGTCTGCTACAACTCGACCTCTTGGACGAGAGAAGGTTGAGAGCATTAGACCACGCCTGGAGCTATCAGTGGAAAATGGGAAGGGCTTACGATAAGAAGGACCGTCCCTGGCTCCTCATGCCTGGTGACTTAGTCCTCCGTGCCACATACCCAATCAGCTCCACCGAAAAATTCTCTCCAAATTGGCATGGGCCATACATCATCACCAAGACCCTTAGCGGGGGGGCCGCCTACCTCTTCGATGAGGCAATGTAAGAAGTGTTCGGCCCGGTCAATCTATCCCAATTAAAGAAGTTCTACTCATAAACAAAGTGACCAGAGTGCATCACGACCGCCACCTTCAGACAGGCCGGTTGTCGATGTCCTTGAGCTGACAGAGAGGCTAGCTCCCCACAGCCATATGTGACAAGCACATTGCATACTCGACCAAGGCTCATCACAGTCGTTGCCTTTAGACAGGCCGACCACCAACTGACTGAGAGGCCAGCTCCCCATGGCCGTACATGACAAGCACGTTGCGTACTCGACCAGGGCTCATCACGACCACCACCTTCAGATAGGCCAGCCACCAGCTAACCGAGAGGCCAGCTCCCCGTGGCCGTACATGACAAGCACATTGCGTACTCGACTAGGGCTCATCACGGCCGCCGCCTTCAGACAGGCCAGCCACCAACTGACCGAGAGGCCAGCTCCCCGTGGCCGTACGTGACAAGCACGTTGCGTACTTGACCGGGGCTCATCATGGCCACCGCCTTCAGACAGGCCGACCACCAGCTGACCAAGAGGCCAACTCCATGCGGCCGTATGCGACAAGCACGTCGCATACTCTACCGGAGCTCATCACGGCCGCCGCCTTCACACAAGCCGGCCACCGACGTCTTCGTCCAACTCTCCACCGACTGACCAAGAGGTTAGCTCTTGACAAGTATGCTCCTTTCCTCGGTGAATCCCCTCTTATGACTCACATGTCGCACTATGCATGCACGATAGGCAAGTCCATCCTTCAAGTCATCCTGCCGCGTCGACATTAGAAAGGAAGAAAGTCGACAGAGCTAGCCAAACTTTCACCCAAGAGTTGGCTTGTTTTTCGGGTCTTAATCCGCTAGAAAGTATTCGAGCCCCTCAGCCTCAGAACCACTAAACAACCGGGTCACCATCCGTTAGAACAAACACCAGGATGTTGGCGAACGACCTAGCGCTCGTTCACAACCTGTTGCCCCATTGCCTTTCAAACTCCACCAACCAACCAGCCTTCCATCGACCACCGTGTCAGCCCTACCCGGTAGCTGCGTCCATGGCTCGCAGTGAGAATAGTTTGCAGCAGTAAGTGGCACATTCGGCTCAAGAAGTGCTATCCAGACCTCTAAGATGAACTAGCGACCCCAGGAGTGATACGAACTATATCCAGGTTTCTACATTGAAAACCCGAGTGCCCAACCTGTTTAACTCCCACGGTGCCAACATGGAACAGGGTGAGTAATCCAGGTTTGTCCTTATCCCCATGATCTTTGCTGATTCTGAGTGGTTACAAAGTACCAGCAGGAGATCACTTCTCACCCCGACCAAGTACCCAACTCCCCACTTTTACCTAGCCTGAGTGCCACCCGACAATGAGGGAGATCACAAACTCTGGCTCCCTCTTGGTAAGGTATTCCCGTTGGACCTAGCCACGACAATGTTGGGTTATTTTGCTTGCCAACAACACGTGGGGAGGGCTAGTAGCAACCTTTTATTCAGTTTCTTATTTTGATCTTCTATTTTGTAAAAGAGAAATAATAGAAAAAAGAAGAAAATGACAAAAAAATAGAGAGAGAAAAATGAAGAAGAAGAAAGTCAGTGGCTAGAACCCTTCTTCAATGGAAAAGAAAAAAAAAAGAGAGAGAGAAAAAGGAAAAAGGAAAAAAAAATATATATATAAAAGAAAAAGAAGAAAGTTACTGGTTGTTGAGTCCTAAAAGCATACAAACTCCTGTAAAGGGGAAGGGTAGATTTTAGGATTCCGCCGGCTATTGGCAGTCCTATACTTGACTTGTCGTGATTGACCAGGTATCCCCTTCTTTTAGGGCTTGGCAACCCATCGAAGTCCACCAATACAACTGAGTGCCAGAACCCATTTGCCGACACCCACTTCTCCCTTTTTCTCTTGTCTTAGGGCTTGACATCCCAACTAAGTCCTCAAGATAGGGCTTGGCATCCCTCACAAAAGACCTACTGGCAACTGCGTCCTCAATAGCACTTGGCTTGGCATCTCGCTGAAAGTCGCTTCCACCCCCGGGTTCTGATGCCCACGTTTCTGGAACCCACACTATTCTGTCGGTTATCGCTGCACCCCTAGAGCAAACTTGTGAGGAAGAATCAGCATAACTATGGGTAGAAGAACAGCTTTCAGATCTCTCCTCTTAACCTGTCTTTGTCACCTTAGGGTCGCTTCCACTGGACAAAGGAACCACATTTCCAAATACACCTGCGTGAATGTCCAGCAGTTCCTTTTTGTTGTGAGGTGAGCCAACTTTCATTCCCCTACATGTTCGAATAGCACTATTGGGTCGGAGCAGCCACCTTGCCCAGATTCCATCACAGGTAGCCACTTGAAAAATCCCCTTACCTCGTGCGTGCCACTATTCCTAGCCATAAAACATTGGCAAATAAACTTGGCATCTGCCGCCTTTACAGAACCAATGAGGCAGGACACGAGAGGAAGGGCCACAAGGGAATGTCTCGACACCTTCACTCACATCACCACTTGTGTTCATAGATAAGGGGAGGAAACGACACTTCCTCCCCACCTTCGGAAACTAACGTGCGAATAAATGTGCAGGTAAATAAGCAAGCCGGGTCAAATCAACTAGCTACCACTTATGAGACATGGCTGCCCAGGGATAGTTGACACCTCGGATACATCCAACATCAGGACGCTAACCGTTCCTTCTAGGAACAAAGGAGGCCCACCCAAGCGCATCACCTAGCTCAGGCAACTGGACGCCAGTACCAGGACCAACGCTAGATGTACGGGTTTTTGATGTTGTCAAAATAAACGCCTATTCGTTTTAAAATTTATAAACTCCGCAAGTGCACGGTGCCCATTGTAGGTAACATGCAAGTGCAGGTCGATCCACAAGGAACTAGTAATTTTCATAAATTCCAATATCAATCAGTAAAACACAATATACAAAATTTACAAGTTTGTCAAAACCACTGTCTTCTGGACAGTAATTCACCCTATGCACTACTAACTTCAAAAATCTCAAATTCGTATCTACACTTGTAGATTAAATCAATGAATGAAATAATCATGTTCTACAAAACATCAAGGCTATGAAACTTTATGTACAAATACACAACATTCACACAAAACAAAACCATATTCACACATTCACATATTCACATATTCATAACCATTCCTAAAACTCGATTTATACTAATTGAAAAGGTTAGTTGCAATGTAAATAAAATCCTACCATTAACCATTACACTAATTTCTACACTACAAATTAAAAAGTACAATGTAACTACAACTACATGCATTACAATAAAGACTAATATGCAAAACTATTTAATTACACAACCAAGTTCTTTCCAAGTAAATT